>BGPR01006438.1:0-80470 GCA_013235015.1 Araneus ventricosus
TTTGCAAGTACAGGAAATGCATTGAAGGAGGGACTCTGGTGCTAGATCCTTCTCTGATTTCTTAGGGAAGAGGCCTGATGGAGTGTGCATCCAGCCCCATTTTAAGGGATCTTTTTCGTTTCCCAACCATGTTTGCACCTGGTGGTAACTTCTCATGGCATGCAGTTGAGCAGCATCGGTAGTTGGTGGCAATCTAGCGAGGTTAAATTTAGTTTTAGCTGCAGCTTTAACAAATGAGTGGTACCTTAGTTCATCAAGGTTTTGAGTTGCTGGATCTCCCCCATACAAAGCAACAAGAACATTCCCCCCTGCTTCTGTTACTTGCTCTGTTTTTGCTTGAGGATTAAGGAATGTTGCTGCTCTATTCAAAAGTTCTTCATGTTTCAAAAATAAACTAATAAATTTGTTTTTACCTTTTCCAAACAGTGCTGATGTGATATCACAACCACTGATAGCATAAATAAACAAAAGTTCATTCGAGAATTTATGATTAAATGATGTGGTTGAGTAATAACTATCTGGCGTTTTCCCTCTTCCACACTTTTGGAAAAAAACATTACTGTGTGTCGATGCCAATGCAGTTAGGAGAACTAGAAGGTCAATGTCCTCACCAACCACACGATAGTCATACTGAGGAGCAACAGAAATGGCACTGTTCACAATCGTGAGGTCAGCATCTTCAACTGCCTGCTGCACGCAGATATTAGCTTTTTGCAAAGCCTTCTTGAGCAGTTCGATAAAACGTTTCTTATTACATTCATTTGCAAGGAGCTTTTCTTTTGTATATTGTAACACTGTTTCTTCATGAAACATTACATCAGGAGAAAAATGGGCTGCCCGTCGAAGTCGTTCACAATTTTTGGTGCTCTTTTTGTCGTCATCAGGAAAACCATCAAAATTTACAGCTATATCTTGACCGTATTTATTATTCAAGTATTGAACATATCTGTCAGCTATTGCTCCAAATGTGGTTTGTTGTCGCCACACAATTTTGTGCAGTAAATGACCACCATCAACCACGACATACTGGGATCCTTCAGGTTTCACATCCTCTGTAATGGGTGAGAATGATGTATATAATGAAGATTTTGTTCCCTTACGCATGCTCTCTCCTGTGAATAACTAGATAGGAAAAGGTGACAGTTCGAATTTCAAAAATGCTTTTAAATCGTCATCTGACTGCTTTGCTATGCATAACCTGTGAAAAAGTATATGGGGATCCACAACAATGCTGATATTACAAATTTTGACGGAATTGTTAATAGAAGCAAGTATCACTACTTTGCCCCTCCGTTTGAATTTCACATTTTCGAAATTTTTCCCCATCATATTTGAAATCATATCTCTCCCAATCTCTTCTGACAAATGGCAGTTTACTACATTACCTCCCACAATTACTGAATCTATTGACATTATCACATCAATTTTAGGGAATGGATTGCGTTCAGAAAGCCACTGAGAGAGCTTTGCTGCAACTTCATTATCCCGGGCTATTCGAGAAGGCCTCGTGTCAACATGTTCTGATGATGTTAATTTTACATCACAGAATTTTTCAATTTCAAAACAAATGTTTTATAGATGTATTATTCCAAGGGTCCGTCGAGTGAGCACTCCACTGAATATATGTGATATACAAGCTTAACAATCTGTGGACCTTTTTCGTTTTTTAATAAATACATTGATTTTGTCAGTATTAGGTTATTACGTGTTTTCCTAAAAAAACTACACAAATATTCAAAAGAGTGTATCTTTTAGTCTAAACGAGCTAGAAGAATAAGCTTGGTCTTAAACTTGAGCTATTTACCTCTACTATAATTGTTATGTCAAACTTTAGTGTAGGATTCACCATTTACTTGCTATCAAGCAATCACTGACCAAAAGTCTGTAATTTTTACATTTTTGAGAAAAATTCTCACACTTCAAAGAGGTGTATCTCGGGAAGTATTAGAGCTACAAATTTCATTTTTGTCTCAAATTGTAGAGAATGTTCTCTGGTTTAATAAAAGTGCAAACGAGTTTTTTTGTCAGACCAATACTTTAGGAGATATTTTGTAAAAACAGGGAAAAGTCCAAAAATTGAGCGGTTTTTTCAAGATGGCGGCGCCTGCGGTGGTGGGGGGAATTGGAAAACTTGGATTTTTCAACACTGTACCAACCCATACAACATATCAAAAAATCGCAACTACTCTAATTAATGTAACCATTTATGACAATTTGACTGGACTAACTATTCAGCAACGGATTCCGAGACTACAACTTTTGGACGATTTTGCACCGGAAAGGTGTGTCAGGCAATGAGTCATAGGAGTGCATTTCCGGAATTCCTTGTTAGATCACGCTCAGTAAAATGTAAACATCACACTTTCATTCTTCACTTCCCTCCTATTTTGAAGAAAATAACTCTGCCCGACGCATGCGCAAAAGCGCGGAGAGTTTCCAAAACCGTTGCTAAACAATAGATAAATATTTGGCGTGTGATCCAAAAACAGGAAGAGGTCCGAAATGTACATTCAATTCTCTTCACTATACTACGAAGGTAAGCACAAAACGCACCGTATTGTGGAAGTAAGGGAGAGTTTGGTTTATTTACACTAACCTCCCATTTTGAAGCAACATCAGGTCTATTTTGGCACGTACCTCGCAGTTTTGAACAGTGATCAGATTACGAGACAACACCCGAGCCGGTACCCCATTTCAGAAGTCCCGCACCTCGCTAACCCAAAGAAGGTTGAAGCTTGGAATCACGTTTAACCCTCTGACTGTGGAATTTTTTGAAATTCTTATTTAGATCCAACGATTGAAAACGTGTTCAAATACCGTTGAGCCAAGCGAGTTGTTATTTATATGCAAAGCTATACTAGTACTGTTCAGCAACAGATTCCGAAACTACCACTTTTGGATGATTTTATACAGGAAAGGGATGTCAGGCAATGAGTCATATGAGCGCATGTCCGGAGTTCTTTGTTAGATCACGCTCAGTGAAATGCAAACATCACCCTTCCATTCTTCACTTTCCCAATATTTTGATGAAAATAACTCCGCCTGGCGCATGCGCACAAGCGCAGAGGGTTTCCGAATCCGTTGCTGAACAATATAATACAGTACAACCTCGAAAATGCGGAATGTCCGAATTTCGGAAATTTCCGGCACTTAGATATCTTACTTAAACCAATAGAGATGTGAAAGTTCTGATGTCACCGTGTGTAGGTAAGTTACGTTACAATTAAGCGCGCATGTGCAGACGTCTTCAGAACAGACCCGGGAGTCATAAGGCAACGGTAAATGGTTGCCTTGGTAACGCTTCTCACGTTTGCGCATGCGCAACTAATCGAGATGTATGCTGATCTACACGTTGACGTCAATTACAATAACTCCATATAAAAACACGTTTTAAACAATAAAAACATAAAGAGACATTAGAAAATGATACAAAGACAAAAAATAGTAGTTTAGAATTTATAGAATGACTGAGAATTTTCGCATCTTGCCTCAAGCGTTCTAGTTTAAAACTTATTTAGCTAATTTTTTTTTCTCGTCATGAGTTGAAAAAAATCGTCCGGTTTTCGTAAGTTTCCGGACTTTAGAAGTCCGGATTTTCGAGGTCGGACTGTATGATCGAACGCTATGAAAGTACAAAGTAAACATATTAGTCTACGAAAATCGCAGGGTGCAGCAGAAAGTAGTCTTGCTTCCAACCCGCGGAATTCGCGGGATAAACAGTCAGAGGGTTTATGCCTACATACGCGACAGATCTTTCGGGGAATCGGATTCCGAACCACCAAGCCACTGTGGGCCTTTAAATATAGGAGAGATTGAAGGGACTTCTGTTGGCTTCTGACATCGCCAAATTTAAAACTTACCTCTCATATCCATAAAAGGCGTTGCCAGGTTAAATTCCTTCGGACACTCGAGCGGCTCTCCTTGCCTGAAGATGAGCACAAGAATCTGCTGCGCCCAAGTCGTGCCGCATTTCGGGTAGGTCACTATGAACAGATCCCCGGGTCTCGGTTTGTACTGCATCGCAGAACGGAATTCCTCCGTCGGGAACATAAAGGGGATCTGGAATCCATCGACGTACTGGGATACGAATATTTCGCTGGATGCCTGGGTATCGCCATTAGATCCCATCCTAAATGAAAGTGGAGAGCGATGGATAGTAAATTTAATAAAAACTAGGAAGCTCTGCCCCTGCTCGCTGACGCTCTCAAATCCCTAGAAAGATTGCTTAGTAATCTTCCTAGCTTGCTTTCCAAACCTTGCTCTCTTCGCTCGCTACAATGAAGATACTGTGCATCCAGACAAAATCGTTTATGGTTGGTCTTTGAAATTTCTTTTGCCAAGCTCGCAATAATCGCGCCAACCGTTAAAAAAGAAAAAAATGTTTCACGAGTAAAAAATGCATTATTCTTATTTTTATTGCATATTTGTATTTAAAATAAGTTTAGACTTAGAGGTCTTTAAAATGTTTAATTTAGACTCACTCTTTTACAGAAAAATGTTATTCAAATTATTACAAAAATGTTCCAAATAATCGAGCCTCTGCCACCAGATAGAAAACAAATTATTTATATTAAAGTCAATTGCCATTTTTTTTTTTTTCTGAATATCTTTCTTCCCAACTTCAATAACATACTTATGTTCAGAAAATGAAATCACTTGATGCATCGTTTGCTATAGATGTCGAACTCTATAAAGTAACGTGTTTTGGGAGCCGCACAAGAGAAATAAATATATAGACAATTTCTAAAACATTTTATCTAACTTGATCTGTGTCTGTAGCTCAGGCAATTAGCCGAACCTGTAGTCTCCCTCCTTTACAGTATTTACATTTACCACCTGCATCCCCGTGTTTAGGCCATTTGGATCCTTTCCGGTTTGATGGATGGAGGTGAATTTATTTTTAAGAAAGGACAAAAAACAAATAACAGGTACAGAAACAAATAATTATGAAAAAAGAAACATACACTGGACAGAAGAACATGAAAACAATACAAAAAAGAAAGAAAAAAATACGTAGACGGAAAGAAGGCATAAGAGCTGGAATTTGTATCAGTCTGGTGATCGTGTCAATGATTATCCTCTACAATGATTGTTCCGTCACATATGAAAAGAATTGGAGTCGAAGTCGGGTCTTGATAAGTTAATCGAGAATGTTTTTCAACCACTGTAATTTAAGTGACACTGTAGGAGTTTGGAAATGCCAGAGAGGGTAAACTGACATTTGTGCATAAGTGCATTAACCGTCCTACTGAAGCACCTGAGGTCTCCTGCCACGATACTGATGCTGAAGTCGGAGTCTTGATAACCTGTCACCGGGTACGGCCAACCTATCCCGAAGGAGATATTTTCCGTCATCCGAGCAAGGTAACTGAACTCCACACTATTACCATACCAGCAGGAGGCGAGAACCTCTTATCCAACAATTTGTCATCCACGTAATCAGTGTCTCTGACGTAAACCAGTAATAACCACAAATATCACCCCATCCCTGCCTTAGCTTCCGGGTCTTAATGAAAACCGGTCGCCACGACAGAACATCGGGCAATGAGGCTCGCATAATAGCCCCTATTGAGCGGCTCATACGACGACCCCCGTTTTACCGGGGTGGGATCTGCCTGAGATGGGCCCTAAGAGCAAACCACATTACTGTATCCACCAGGGAAGCGAGAACTTGTTACTTATACAAGCTTTCATCCGTGAATCTGCGGTGCCTCTCGGTGGGTAAAACCACTAACCAGTAATTAAATGGGCATGAACGTTCTTTGTTTTAACATTTGATTGTAAAAACTAACATGTCATATTAAAAAAGTTGTGTGAAAAAATGCAAACGTACGCTTAATTGATATTAATAATGTTGATATTAATTAATGTTGTAAATAAGACTACATTTATATAACTGTACGACCTCCATTATGAAGCTAGAGATAATAGTTGCTTAAGATCTCGCTTGATAGGAAATAACTGTTTCTGCCTCCTGCTTAGTAGAGGAGCATCAACTTTTCCGATCAGCTGCTATCAACTCTTATCTAGAACTCAGAGTTTTTTTTTTCCGCCACAACATGAGGAGTGGCGCTTCAAGCGAGACTAAACAACTTGTTTCATGATTGCAAAGATAGAATTTTGCAAACGAATTTTCACTCTCTTCCTGATTAGGTAGAGTTAAAAAATTTGTACACTTTTCATTCTTATTGACAATACAATATATCAATATTTTCAGAATTTAATACTCAAAAATTTATTCAATTAAGTTTTATTATTTACTAGTGGTGCCAACTGGTAGTGAGTTTGAGAATTAAAAGTCTCGAGATTAAAAAATAGAAAGGTAATTAAAATATAAATGTTCTGCTGTATTAAACTTAAACTGTAACAGGGTGACTTTAAAAACGCTTTCTAATTAAATTTATTAAAAACACTTTCATTAGTGTACAAAAAGGTAGAAATTTTTTAATTATATTTATTATCTACTTTTCGGTCTGTAATTTATAACTCATTGTGATAAACATTATAGAATCTTGAAATCAATTTTTTCAAATTCAGCATAAGATGGCGCCACGGATATGTGGAAAAAAAAATTTATTTTAATTAATGTATTAACTCATATAAGTTCTGAAACTTTAAAATAATCTGTTGTCATCAAGGAACACACATGTGGATAACATTTCAAGCTCTAGCACATCAGTAAGGAAATGAAAAATCGATTACAATGCTCCATTTTAACAAACATGTCAAGTAAAACCAGCGGGAGTGGCTCCTTAAACTGTTCAGAGAAACGAGTCAAATAAACTTCCGTCGCAAGTAAACTCAAAGTTGGAACCACGTGTTTGAAGGATCAAAACAAATTCAAATCCTCTGCTCATTCTTTTTGCGCAACAGACCTGGCGAGACTTCAAATGTTTGCTTCCTACAAAATCACTCCAGAATTGGTTTTGCAAACTGCCAAGTTTCGAGCTGTCCCTTTCTTGCACGGCATTGCACCAGGCATGCGCAGGGCGTTAGTTTCCAAAACTGAACAAGTATGCGATTATACAGACCGAAGACATCAACCCTTTGACTGATTTGGCCCAAAATCTTATATGATCTACATTCATGACGATAAAACTGTGTATAAAATTTTATCCTTCTGCTTTTTCAAGTTTTTATTATAGGTTCGCATGACCTCGAACATAGTGACAGACAGACTTCCCTTGACGTTGATTTTGTCCAAAATTTGATAGAAACCTACAAATTATGTTTTAAAGACCACATACCAAATTTCATCCCCGTAGCTCTAATAGTTTTCGAGTTATCGTGTTCACAGACACACATTACATAATTCCAAAATTGTGTTTTTTCGAATCAGTGAGGTCTAAAACGTGGAGATCTGCCAAAATCTGGAGTTCGAATTTCTGACGATTACAATAATTTTCTCTTTGTATACTGTATACGAGAAAGTAAAAAAGGGTGTAAACGCATTTTATTAGAATACTAAAACGAAAAGTTAGTTTGATTTTAATCATTTTCTGCCTTTAGTATTTAGTTTTGAATTGCTAGAATAAATACAAGGTAACCATAAATTATTGGCCATTTCAAAAAATAATAAAAAAAACTAATAATGTAACAACTACGTTTTTTTATATGAGAGAGCATTTAAAAAAGTTTTTTTCAGGTAGGTGACGTACCATATTACGGCGTTCTATATTTGCTACAGCGAGAGATTTCTATATGCAATGGTTACGGAAAAGCGAAAAAGTTGCTGCGTACCAGGGTTTCTTTATAGGTTTTTCTTGAATATCTCGAAAACTATCTCGTTTTCGAATTACAATGATATAACAAATTAAAGAGCGAGTTCCCTACAAATGCATGCTTTTAGCTTTTCTCTAGATTTAATAGTTTCGCAGATAACGGTCGAAACTGGAGAGTCGAATAACTTACTGACCATCTTGATCACCGTAACAGACTCACCATCTGAAAACTTTTTATAAAGCCCTCCCTATTAAAAAAAAAAGCTGTAGTTGTTACATTATTAGGTTTTTTTTATTAATTGCTCTGAAATAGTATCCACTAAATTATAACACCCTGTATTATTAATTTTAAAACACTTTCTATCAAATCTTTCAATGAACTGCTGATCGTAATGATACCAAAATTTAATTAAACAACTCGTTCGACTGATATATTTTATTCTGAAAATCAATATAGTATTGTCACCGATAACGCGTAAGTGTAACAAATTTCCAAAACCTAGGAACGTCAGAAAGTGATTGGAAACCTGGATTACAAAATTCCATCTTTACTTCTGAAACGAGTCATGCTCAATAACTGTCTTGTAAAAGAGTAGAACTTACAACTGTTAAAAAATAACCATCAGTCTGTTAAAAAAAATCATGCTGGCAGGTTAATGTAATAGGACACCTTCTGTCTAAGCAACTACAGTGAGATGACGTGATTGTATTTCGTTCCTGCGTAAAATCAATAAATGTTTGTCATTATTCTCCTCCATATCGCATCGATTTTTTCCACTTCGCGAATTTTAGTAACATTAATATCTCATTATGCTGTATCCAATGTAAGTCAAACTATATATAGCATATTCAAAAGTCCCAGGACAAACTTTAAAAAGAAGGCGGCATACAAAAACAAGTGACATTTACAATAGAACATGGAGTCGCAAACGTGACGGATCTACATTAGGCTCTTTGGCAGGGAATGAGAGTAAAAGGAGAGGAAACACCCATGTCACGCGCAACACAGGTGTATGGATTACAACATCCATGTTGCTCGAATGACACATAACAAGAGTTGCTGCAGCATGCATGACTACACAGGCAGTGAAGACGCAATCCGGTCACACAACAAGCCATTGAAGTACTTACAGAAAGTGTCCAAAGGGTTTACCAACCAACATACACGCTTCAGCATTCATGCAACAGGTGTTGTTGTACTATCGTGAATTTGTATTCCATTACACCTGTGTTGGGTTCCATTACACTTTTATCTAGTGTGTATTCTCTCTCTTTTTTAATTCATTGGTATACAGTACCTGAAGCGTTCGGTCCACTGGGTTTCCATCTCGTGTTCTGTTGTAAAATAGACGCTTCTGTATGCCTCGGCATTCTTTTTAAAGTTTTGTCAATGACTTTGAATCACCCTGATCTTGGGTAAGGAGTTCACTTGATGGCAGGCTGCCATATAAGTAAGCTGATTCCCGCCAACCCGATGGTACAATAATGGTGTTGTGGCTCTTTGGCCCCATCCCCGAAGACAGATCGTACCCCGGTTATCAGGGGGTTGTTGCATGAGCCACTCGTAATGGGGGCTATAATGCAGGAACCTCAAGGCCTGACTTTGCCGTCGTGGCGGCCGGTCTTTCAGGTTTACCCGGATGCTTTTGCAGGACGGGGTGATGTTCTTATGATCCTTATATGTATATATATCATACTGTGTGTATGTTTGAAGGCATGTTTGTTCCTGTATCACTTCAGACAGAAAGGATGGGGCGAATTTCATGAAACTGGTGCACATGTTCATGAGAGTGGAAGCAATAAGTTTTGGTGTAGCTTTTTTTAAAATTATCAATGAAAAATTTAATGTAAGTTTGGCTGTAGCAAAAATTACAAAAAAGTAAAAATAAAATTGAATTCAAGTAACGAATAAATATCACTTACTTCAGAATGCAGCTGAATCGACACCGATAGTGTAAGGTATTTAGACAGTTGTCAGCATCATAAAAAGTCGGAAATCGTCGCAATCCAATCACTGAGATAGAAAGATAACTCGGAATTTTTTTTTCTCTCTTGTTTTCCTTCAAACAATTCCGCCGATACAAAGTGAAACCCTCACATGTCTATTACATTGTCACATAATTGTGATAAAGAAGCGAGATAACGGTGAAATTGTCTGTTTTATCCTATTTCAGCTGAAACGAAAATGTCACCTGGGCGAATTTTAAATAATAAAGGAAAATGCTTTTATTATGATCAAACGTCATTACAAGTCAAGTATCAGATTTTTTGTTAACGTGACAATGCTTAAAGGCTGGCATGCTATCTGTAAATTGCGACATGTGACATGGAAAAATCTTTTGAAAAACACTTTGCAGAACAGGCCAATGGGCCTATAGTTACTAAATGGGGTAATCAGAAAGTTAAGTCACCCCGGTGGGAGACTTCTGGGGTAGTAGGTTCTCTCTACGAAAGGGCGTTTCTAAATTTTATTTAGATTTCAAATTTAAAGAAATTAAATTGCCCATTTGTCTATGAATACAATAACTTAAAAAGGGAAAGATTTAAGTTGATGAAATTTGGCATGTGACAGGTGGGCAAATTATAAGAAACCGCGTAAGCTTTATTTTTTGTTCAATTTTAAATCAGCATTTGTCTATGTCCTTTTTTCCCCGCTTGTTTCAATTCCAGTTTATCAGGACGGCTACTCAATCTATCTCCTGTTTTTGAAATCGGGGCAATTGTTTGTGAACCAGACAGAGCAATTTTAATTGTAAAAAAAGAGAAAATTAAATCTAACCTTATCTTTAAACTATTTTAATGAAATGTAACCAAACAAGTTTCCTACCTGAGGATATAACAGCAAATTTTGCTCCGATTTAAAACAGCATAAGACTGGTAAGCCTTTTGATAAAATATATTGAATTGATATCTCAATGTAAAAACTTGTTCTGTAACTGCAATTACGCAGCATTTTCTCTAAAAAATGATTCCACAAAACACATTTAAAACGTTGCAACATCTATTGCTTTTTTGCGGTGCAATCTAAGCGACGCACAGTGATCGATTTTATAATTTAGCTGTACAAAAGTAAAAAAAAAATAACATCAGAGTTATTTCTTAGTACCAATTGTTTTATTGGCAGCAAGAAATACCCATAAAGCAATAAACCATCTCTAATTTAAACGATTAGTTCCTGGAATTTTGCTTGTATTGGGTAAAAGTTTGCATATTGTGACAGTACATTTTATCATATTCTAGAAAGGAGATAAGTGATTTGTGTTATTTGTTGTTTGACTTACTTTAAAATAATATTTGTGTTTATATAGTCATTCTGCTATCCAAGGTTAATATTTTATCCATGTTTCATATATTAAATGAAGAGTGTTAAATATATTTTTAATGGATTTTATACCATTTCACTAAATGGTATTCGGAAAGCAAAAAAATTTCTTCGCAAGTCTTCGCCTTCTAAGTTATATTTTTATATACTAGATGTATTGAAAAAAAGTTACTAAAGATTATACACGGATCTGTCCGGAATTTTTTAGGAACTATGTTTAGCAATCTGTACGATCCTCTCGGAGTATAGTTTCTCTGCAAGGGAGAAGCAGACACCCTTCCACGTCCTCAGGACAGCAGGACAATCAAAGCTTTGGCCTGGAGACAATTCATTCTCTGGACAGTGACTGCAGTGCACGTACAGTAACGGAAAAAACCAGCTGGCGTGTTCTCCCCTAAACTTTCTAGTATAGCTACTTCTAACACATGTGGAGAAAAAATAAGCTAAAAGGCAGTAAAACGAACAAGCGTCCCTAACGTCAGTGGAGAAAAAAAGCTTGGGAATCGGAAGCTTGGAGGCGAAAAGGATTAGCGCAATTGAATCGCGCAATTACGCAATAACGGCCTCGCGTCATTGCATGCTGAGAAAGACAAATAGGCGCATCCACACGAGTTCATTGAAAAATGTGGGGATGGTCATAATGTTTTGGCTCGTCAGTGTATTTATGACATTAAAAATGGGTGTTGCTATTTAAAACTTTGAAGTTAGTGCAATTTTAAATATTTAGATGACCCCTTATGAAGTGCAAATTTAAATATTTAGATGACCCTTTATGAAATTTTTAACCATAGAATCTTTTAGCATACGTTAGTTCCTGAAGATCGGTACTTTTTTTTAATGCCCAATGAACAATCGCAGAATAATGCTGGTTGGATCTTTTTCACTTTCTAGGGTGCGAACAGAAAGTATGTAATCGTCAAAAAATTAGAACTCGGGATTTTGACAAATCTCCACGTTTTAGACCTCCCCGAGTAAAGACTTTTCGATAAAATTCCACATATACCCACCCTACCAACAAGGAGCCGTCTTGGGTCTGAGTTAGGGGGTGTGGTGAAAAAGTCAAACAATTGGAAATTGAAAGTTTCCCAGCAAATCTGGGACATCTAGTTACTAAGGGGAGCACTCTTTCTCCTCTATAATATAAAAAATCATAAAATATCAAATTTTGTTATTAAAAATCAGCTGTTGGTTGAATCTGCTAGATACAACAACACATATTTGCATTATTAATATTTCAGCCCCTTTAAAATAAATTTTAAGTTATTTAGCAATCAAAGTACGAAAGAATTTACTTACTACATTTTTGAAATGAAACAAAAAAGTTTGTGTTCACGCCCCGCTGATTGTGTCTTGGTATCAGCGTCAGATGGCGCCACTGTTCTTTATTTTGTATATATATATAGTGACCTTGATTTTAATAAAGTAGTACAGTCCATGAGGCTTGTGTGTGATGTGTCCTTTCTGAGCTATGTCTTGTGTAGTGATAACCATTTTTGGTCCGTCGAGCGGAGGCAGTGGTCTGTGACCTTCGGAAATTGGTGCTTGTGAGTGTGTTTGCGGAGTTGTGATGTGGCGATTTATAAAACGTGATTTGTGTTGATTAGACGAATTCGGCATTTTGGACGGTGCTGTTTTGGTGAGTGAAATAATTGGTTTAATTGTAGATTGAAATGAGAAATGGACTAGTTGGTGTTGAGGTTTTATTGCTGTTGGTTTTAATGTTAATTGCTTTATTCATGAGTTACTTTCAGTTGCGTTGTCGGTGGTTTGAGTTGTTTTAGAATTGGGTTCGTATTTTTAATGTAAACTTCTGTCGCATAGTAATGATAGTCTAGTGAATAATATTGTCTTTGTTTTTAGAGTACATTGCGTGTATTTTAGTTCTTGTGAATGGCATAGGGATAGCATATGTTTAATAATGTCTCTTAAATTGAATCTTAGGAAAGATGAGCTAATCGCGATTGCGGAAGAAATGGGTTTGACGGTTCCGGACAAAGCGAAAGTGGTGGATTTGAAGGCTTTGATCGAATCTAGTGATGTGTATAGGGACGATATTGAGTTGGTGCATAATCTTATTGATACTATTTTAGAAGAAAAGAGGGAAAAATCGGAAAGGGACAAGCGAGAGTATGAAATAGAGAAAATAAAGTTAGCCCAATTAGAAAAACAGTTGGAAATTGAGAATGCGAGAAAGAATTTGGTTAACACATCTCAGGCTACCGAAATCGTAGAACCAGGTTCCCTAACTGATAATTTGGAAAGTTTAATTAAAAGTGTTAAAACCCTATCAATCCCGGTGCCTGTTAGGTCAGAATCGTTTAAACTGTTTTTCCATTCTTTGGAAAAAGCATTCCAGAATAAATCTGTGCCTAATGAATTGAAAGCCGAGATTCTCTTAAATATTTTGGGAGAAAGGGTAAATAATTTACTAGCGTATGTTAGTCAGGAGGACTTGTGTGATTATGAAAACATAAAACAGTGTTAAAAGAATTTGAACCCCCCCCCCCCCCAAGAATGTTGAGTCCAATTTTTAAAAAAGGCTCAGAGGTTGACATCGGGACTTGACACGTTCAATTCGCTTCTGCATCCTTTGACTATTATTGTCAGTTACGCAAGGTGACTGATTTTACATCTCTGTGTGATCTCATCGTTTCTGATAGGATTTTCGATACGCTTGATTGAGAATTGATCACTCATATTGCGGTCAAACAGGGTGAATCTTTCTTTTTAAACAGCTCGGTTGGGAGTGTGATGTTTACTTGTCATCGAGAGGTAGGAGTACAAAAGGACTAATCAATAGGAATGCCGTGGGTGAAGTAAAGCGAGTGGTAGGAAATAAATGACCGACTTCTAATTGGCGAGCGGATAAAAATATATCCAAAATCTTTGTGTCTGAAACTAAAAATGTAAATTGTGTTCTTTGTAAAAGAGCGTCTCACTCTTTCTGCGTGTTCCCAATTTAGACGGCTATCAGTATGAGATAGAGCGGAGGTGGTAAAACGAAATAATCTTTGTTTTCGTTGTTTTTCGCCCCATAAATTGAACGAGTGTCGTTCGGTAAAGAACTGTTTTTGCCTTAAACCTCATCATAGAATGATTCATTTCCCGCGTGAGAATTCCGGCAATCCCGCTTATAATTTGAAATTAGATGCACCTGCTTTCGTTCCAAAGCAGAGCGAGGAAACTGCGGAAGCAAATTCGCAATCCCAATTTGTGGCGACAGGAATTGAGAAGGGCAAACCTAAAAACGTGCTTTTGAGTACTATTCGCGCGCTTGTTAAAAACAAATTCTCGCAATGGGTTGAGGTTGGATGTCTGCTGGATGTCAGATCTCAATCTTGCTTGAGTACTAAGGCGTGTGCGGAAAGATTGCAATTGAGGATGGAAAAGGTAAATACTGTTTCGTGTGTTAATGATGCAAGTATGATTGTGAAGAACTGCGTTAAGACCTCAGTGGCAAATAGGGATAAAAGTTTCGAGAGAGAATTATTGATGTTGGTGGTTAACAAAATTACCGATTTCATTCCAAATCAAGTAATTAATGTAGATGTTGATGTTTCGGAGTTTGTGTCACTGGCTGATCATAGTTTCAATGTTCCTGATAAAATTGACATGTTATTAGGTGCCGAGATTTTTTATGAATTGTTGAGGCCGGGACAGATCTATGCTCAAAACTCGCAATTATTTTTGCAGAATACTGTGTTTAGTTATGTTGTTAGTGGGAGTGTCGATCAGGTGGCGGAGGATCGTGTTCATTGTGGGTTGATTCTCGACGATGATTTAAATAAAACCTTGAAACAATTTTGGGAAATTGAGAGTGTTGATTTGGAATGTACGGGAAATACGGAGGCATCTTTGTGTGAAGATCATTTTGTGCGTACCCATAAGAGAAATAAGGATGGTAGATATGTAGTATCAATGGCCTTGAGTAGGGATCCGTCGTGTTTAGGAAATTCTAAAGACATGGCTGTTAGGCAACTTAATTCGTTGTGGAAGCGTTTGTCTAGGGATTCGGAGTACTTGTCGTTGTATACGGACTTTTTGAGAGAGTATGAAGATTTGGGTCATTTGGAGAGGGTTGTTGAGTCGAGTGAACCACCCACACAATACTACATACCCTATCATGGTGTTCTACGCCCTGATAAATTGACAACTAATTTAAGAGTTGTCTTTAATGCCTCATCCCCCACCACAACGGGCATAAGTCTAAACGACATATTAATGAAAGGAGACGTCATAGAGGACGTCTTTAAGACAATTTCCCGCTTTAGGAGACACAAGTTTGCCTTTACTACCGATATACAAAAAATGTATATGAAGATTCTAATCGACCCAAATCAACAAGACCTCCAGCGTATCGTGTGGAAAACAGGACCCAATGCAGAGGTTTCAGCTTATGGTTTGAAAACGGTAACTTATGGTATGTCTAACGCACCCTTTCTTGCCATAAGGACCCTGCAGCAGCTGGCCGAAGATGCAAAATCGCGATTTCCTCTGGAATCTGAAGTTCTGCTGCACGACACCTACGTGGATGATATTGTGAGTGGAGCACCTAATCTAGAGACTGCCCGTCGGCTACAATCACAGCTGCGAGATGCCCTGAATTCGTGTGGAATGACTCTTCACAAGTGGTCTTCTAATTCTCCTGAGTTGTTGAACAGTTCCTTATCAACAGACGTCGAACATTCGTTCTCTGTTGACATTGACTTGTCTGTGAAGACGTTAGGAATCAGTTGGAAGCCTTTCCAGGATCTTTTTGTGTTTAAGGTGTCCATTTCAATTAAACCATCATATACCAAGCGTGAAGTGCTTAGTGTTATTGCTATACTGTATGACCCTCTGGGTTTTTGGGCTCTGTGTTAACAAGAGCAGAGGTAAGTGTGCAAAATTGTACTCCGACAATGGAAAAACCTTTGTTGGTGCAAATCCAAAATGGTGAGTATAAACGAGCCATTTCGCGAGTGTGCCTATTGCCTATGCCAGTTTGAATTCCATTTAATTGTGTAATATTTTGTCTTTTTTCATCTTATTGAATCTGAAACATTTAGTTCTGAGGACGATTGAAATTGATGCAGTGTAATTTTATCGTGAGCTTTTAGAGATTCATATTATTTTATTGAGTGTATATTTGTGAGTTTTAATTGTATAGTGCTTTGTGGTTGTGAATCTGAATACTGGAGTATCTTTGCATTTTCTTTGTGTGCGACAACTTAAAATTTATTTACTTGTAATGACCTTTAATGTTGAATGTATGTGACATGTCAACGGGGGGGAGAATGTTCACGCCCCGCTGCTTGTGTCTTGGTATCAGCGTCAGATGGCGCTACTGATCTTTATTTTGTATATTAAAATCAAGGTCACTATATATATATAAAGTAGTACAGTCCATGAGGCTTGTGTGTGATGTGTCCTTTCTGAGCTATGTCTTGTGTAGTGGTAACCAGTTTGAAAAAAAGAATTTTTAAACAAACAATCTCTGTTTTAAATAAATAATTTCAGTTATTATTATTCCAATTATTAATTCTCTTGAAGGGAACCAAACCTGATGAGCTTTATAGTTAAACCACACCCTCTTGGCGTAAATGTGAATAATAGAAACAAGAAAAAAATATAAATTAAATATAATTTATAGCATCCAAGGGTCCTTAATGAATGCTGTGAGAGCTAATGGACGTGATTTATAGCTCGTTTAGTCTCTGATGATGTTATGCTTTCTCTCATGTAGAATCTTTATTATGACCATTATTTGTAGCAAAGAGCTTTGCTTTATGTACAATATTTTCGCACCGGGTCAGCCAGGAAAAGCTTTTGTCTCTGAACATTCAGTTACATGGTGGTCAAGAGCATCATCGTCTCTGCATCGAACTTGGAAATGTACGCGAAACCTATGGAGATAGCCGCTAAGTTCTCATGTCCTGTGATGTGTTGATTATAAAGGATTTTAATTAAAAGTTTAAATCAATTAGTCCAAATTATTTTCTTAAATTCTTCTCTTTATTTGAAAAACTGCTAATAGAAAATAATACAAGGTTAAGAATTGCATTTCGCATTCTGTTTATTTCAATTTTTTTAAAATGAAAGAATACTTAATTAAAACAGTGATCAAACCAAAGAAAAAATGCAGGCTCAAAGATCCATATTACTAACGAAAAAAAAAACAATTTAAAGATTGTGAGATATGCAGTAAAGGATATTACATATATTTATTCCAAAGATTTCCAAGCTCCGTTCCTTTTGTCCTTTCTTCAAATTTTTCATTCAATCTTCTGCTCTGATCTTCGGAAAAGTAATTCCTCCAGTCCCCGACTATTCCTTTACGAATGTTATCCTTGGTGTGAGTGTTTAGTTCCTTTCCGTTGGCGACTTCTTGGCGGATTCTGGAATACCTCCTCTTCTCTCCTTCCGGAAGATCCGAGTTCTGTATTTCATCGTCTGTCATCGAAGCGATGACATCGATTCGTTTCTTGGCAGCTTCTTTCATATACTGGAAACTGCTGAACTCCAGTATGTTGTTTAGTATTTGGCGGTCCTTTCGCAGGGGTTCGGCGTACTTTTCGTCGTCGATGAAAGAAGCCATTTTCAAGACTGAGGTTTTGGTGTCCTCTTGGATTTCCTCGTACGTCAAGAACATCACGTTCGGATCATTTCTGCAAGAAAAAGCAGACATAGACTGTGGAGTATAGTTGTGGAATTCGAATCACATACTAATGAATTACATAATAATTATGCTATTATTATTTTTGTAAAAAATACAAATGAAGTACAGATACAAATGATGTATAAATACAAATGCATTAAAAGGTTGACTATCTGCCGTTCTGTCTATTCGAGAGTATGTTTATTTATTCAAAGAAAGCACACTACAGAGAACTCCATTTACAGAGTGCATGATCAAAAACATACAAATAACACAAGCCACAAAGTGAATTAAAACACAAAGAAAATAAAAGTAACTGCAGAGAATACAACAGTTCGAAGCTCAAAACCTCATCAATTATAAAAATGCAAACACATAAATGTTTTAAAATGAAAACACGCCATTACAAAAGCACTAAAAATACACTGGGGCTCCGAAAGTCCATTATAGCACGCCGTCACATTAAAATTATAAAAACAAATCGCACAATTTTTATAAAAAAAATGTAGAATACCAAATTAAAAAAACCATTAAAAAAGCAAGGGTCAAAAAGTCAAACACACACAAACACTAGATCAATGTATAAAAATCTTAATATGTATAGTCAAGTGTAAAGAAAGAAAAGGAATCAGGTCATGTATTTGAAAGCTGAAAACAATTCGATTTAAAAACAGTAGGAGACATATGATGAATGTCCAGTTCACCAGAGATCATGTTAAAAGTCTTATAAAATTTATATAACGAGAACCTGTCAATATAATTAAATTTAAAATACACATTAGAAAAAGAACCCTGGTTCCTCAAAGATCTGGCAGGCACAGCGAAATTTATAGCGCTCAGTATATCAGTACAATCGATCGAACCATTGATTACCTTGTAAAAGAAAAGAACACAAGAAACATCTCGTCTGGAACACAAACTAGGTTTATTAAACATATCACGTAGACAGGAAGAAAATATATCTTGTAAGTAAATTCCATTTTTCTTGTAAAGCAAATATCACAAAAAGTTGTTTTGAATTCGTTCAATAATTTCAATTTTATTACGGTAATACGGATCCCAAATAATACTACAATATTCCAGACTGGATCGTACACGAGAATTTTTAAGGCAGCGGTTTGAAAAAGTTTCGCTGCAAGTATGTTAATGCAATGACTCTAAAAATGTAACAAGTTAGATGAATTAATTTTTGTATCTAGTCCTTACATCAAAATTTTACATCAGTGTCATATTTTGGAAGAAATTTGTCACCAGGAGGAAGTCTAAATACATACTCGATTATGATCATTGTGCTACAAAGCTTTACCCAATACGCGCCATATTGGGCACGTATACGAGAATGTCGAGGAGAGTGGTTTTTGGGTTAACCATTATCCGATATTTGTGCGTCATTTTGAAGGTAGCGCTTCTTCCCGTCTAATGGCCGAGAAGCGAACCCGACACACATCTTTCAATTAAAACGCAACTGTCAACAAATAACCTAGTAACATTTGCATAGCATCTGATTTAGCACCATATGAAAAATACTATTGCAGATTGTTTTCCACCACTTGGGTAATGGTTGAGAAAATGGAGGGAAAAAAGCAGAGAACTGTAAATAATATGAAATAGATGTTTTGTCAAATAAAATTGTTTTGAATGAAAACGAGCCGTTGTACCTTTACTTTTAGAACAACCCTCGTGTTTTGAGATCAAGCAGTCTATGCCTAGTCGCTGTTACGATATAATTAAGGCTAAAGGAATTTCAATAAAGGATTGAAAATTTTGTAATATTCACTGGCAAATGTTTAGTAACTTATTTCTCTCAAAGTTACAGTGGAGTGACTATTTAATGTGAACACTTTAAAATTTTCATATTTTTTTAATATCTTCCAAAATTCTGCATGGATTTTCTTAGAATTCCGAACATGTAAATATTAGGCTTGAACTCAAATTTTACAGTGAAGATTTGGTCGCGAGAGCATTTAGAGGACATACCGAAAATTGATGAAGACAAAAACATACCAACTCATCCCGTTTCAAAGAAAGCTGAAAACGTGATGAAACTTTCATCAAAGTTTATATTTGATGTGCATAATATTTGCATGCGATTTCGTAAATTTTTCATAAATATTCGGAAAAGATATCAAGGTTTTCTTAAAAAATCCCAAACATTTCTTCATGTTTTTAAATTATAACATTTAGAGTTTTCCACTAAATTGTACGAAGCTTACAGAATACTTGACAATATGTAAAAGAAGCATTGTATTAAAATTTGAGTTTGAAAATTTGAATATAACGGGGAATATGAGCATTTGTAGTAAATAATGTTTTACAGCGCATGTGCGAAAATCGGCGTACATTTTTTTCATAACTTCAGAGCCAGATATAAAGGGCAACTTATATAAATATTCAAGTTCAATACCCTACGTGGAAGTATTCAGAAAGAATATATGTTCAATACGTGGAAGTAATGAGAAAGATATCGCCATTGCAACTTGATGAATTTCGGTACACTCAAAGAGAGGCTTAACGATGAGGGTTCTTGCACAAGCTGCTATTTTTTAAGCTTGAAACATCAAAGTAAAAGCTTCGATGCAAGTAAAGTATCCAAACTGTAAAATGTAAGCTAAAGCCTAATACTTACTTGTTCGAAATTCTAAGACGGGAGATATTCGAAAAACAATATGTAAATTTTAAAGTGTCCACATTAAATTGGCAATCCGCTGTATTCTTATTAATATTTTCATATGATGCTTTGAAACTGGCTCGACTCATTTTGTAAATAACTAATCGTTTCGAAATATTTTATTGTTAACTTACCTGTGCTCATACCACTCCATTAGGTGATCAAAGTAGTCTCCATAATCAACCTTGCCTGACAAGAACAGCTCAAAGTACTGATCAAAGCTGCCTTTGAAA
The DNA here is from genome assembly GCA_013235015.1 of Araneus ventricosus. Lineage (NCBI taxonomy): Eukaryota > Metazoa > Arthropoda > Arachnida > Araneae > Araneidae > Araneus > Araneus ventricosus. The sequence goes on from BGPR01006438.1 coordinate 20,582, forward strand.
GCATGTCGAGGTAAATTCTTCGTTTGGTGGAAATAGGAGACGCAGCAGTCCTTGGGGTTCCTGGCGACGTAGATGTACTTGGCCTGCTCGGACCAGGGAACCAGATGGAATGGCAGGTGTGTTTTGATTGCGTTCGGTCGTGGCAGGTTTTCAGCTGATTTTGCGCCTGTAATAGTTATGGTAGATTCATGAAGCACCAATCGTTCTTAGTTTTAGAAGAACTTTATAGGGGTCAATTGTGCTCACGTTTAGAGCGCCAAGTAAGCCACTCCAATTGCCTGTACATTAACATTAACGCCACTGTATACCCCCGAGTTCGGAACCCAAAGGGTTCCCTGTCAGTTGAATGGGTATGCGTGGAAGAAAATGCATACCGTCTCCAGGAGGGAGACATGATTGACCTCACATCTGTCCTTGCTTCCTGACCAATGTGCGATGTGTCCAAGGGAAACAGAGCACAGAAGCTTTCGTGGATGAGTTAAGTTGTACACATACTGGCCATAAGGGGTATCGATTGGATTTGCAGGGCCAAAGTGCATACTTTTACTCAGAAATGATAAATAATGATTAGTTATGGTATGAGAAACAACACATTGCAATATACTTGATATGTGTTGACGCCTATGCGTCCTTCCATTCGCCGAGGAGTTTCGCGCCATTTGAGGGTGCAGAGTTTAATGAACTTTAGCTGTCCACTTTCGTAACCTTGGGGGTGCGAAGTTGACTGGAGTCATTCTCGTTCGGATTGCCTAAGCGAACGGATCCTTGTGTCGTATTCCCCCTTGGGAATGACAATCGTCTCACTTTAAATGTTACTACTTAAGAATTTATTTAAATTGTGCCTTGATCGTTCATGTTTTTGTTGATAATTAATTTATATAATTAGCAGTCCACTGCTCTTATTTACCCTCTGATCTATCCAACAATATGAAATTGGCAAGAAAAAAAATGGTAGTTTAAAATTGGGAAGGATAATAGACAAGTAATACAAAAAATCTAGGTTGTGTAAAAGGAAGGGGGGAAAACACAAAAATCATAAGGATGCCTATGTACAAAAATATAAAGTCTAAGAACAAAAATGACTAATAATATAACAGGGCTAAAACTATAAAAAGGAAAGCATGAAAATTTGAGCTAATAATAACATGGTGTTGATAATGCATTGAGAGGACAGCTAAATAAAAAAACCCTGAAAAACTTGAACATGAGATGCAATTTGAGCCGAGCAGGAGTCAAAAGAGAGTTCACAAAGTCCGTTGACTGAGAGTCTATTGATTTTGGAGAGAGTCACTAGTTTAAGACCTTCAAACAATTGGCTATATAGTAGTTCCTCAGTAATCGGATCAGAGATGAACAGAACTACCGGATTAGTGGAGGTTAATTTAAACACAACGCATTTTAATAGCAAAACCTATGTTTATAGTTCAAAATATTGCAAATTATGCAAAATTACACAAAAATTATAAAACTAAAGTAGGTGAACCAAAGGTGGCCATACTTAAGGTTTGAGGATTTTCATAATTTTCTCGTTAGATGTCTTTCTCTGAGTTTTTTTTTTTTTTTGTAACATTTTACACTTATCTCCTACTCATATCAAGTATAATTTTCTTTGTAAAATAACATTTAATTACTTTTATAATGCAATTTCAAAATTGTAGCTTGTGGGCCACCTTTGGTGCATAGTGTTCCAATGGTGGCCCATATATTGAAATCACTTTTAAAATGTGAAAAAATTACTCTGAAAACTATTTTTACTTCTAGAAGAGTGTTACAATGTTCAATACTTTATGTTTATACTTTTAGCAATATCTAGGCTAAGAGTTAATAAAAGTTTCTTTTAGATTTCATGAGATTTTTCTGATAGGCAAATAAAACTATAAAATCATTCAATAATTAAACAAAAAATATAACTTTTGCTGTTATAAATGTAACAATAAATGGCAATTAACACTTAAAATATGTTTCAATGTCCTGTTCGTTTAGAAAAGGTTTTTGAAAGGGATGCAATAATGAATTTTGTTTTAAAGAAATTCCATTATGACAAATACATCAAATTTGGAGTTTCAAGAACATATAGGTACTAATGTTGATGATCCAGTTGAACCCCGCCTAACCAGTAAAATGTGTCTGGTACATCTTTAAATAACACAACAATTACAGGAACAATAAGTTTGCTATCACTTTTAAAAATTGTTAGAATTGAAGCATCTGCTAACTTTTCATCAGAAACATCTGGTTAATAACTAATTAATCCAAAACAAATATAAAGAATTATATCTTTCATTTTAGTCTCCATTATCTTTCTCAGTTTAAAACCAAAATCATCATTTTCTTTTTTAAAATTTATTTTAAAATAGCTCTCTTTTTTCGTAAAGTAGACTCATTCCAATTGAAAAGGGTTGATATTTAAATCAAATATCTTATGTAAGATGCATGATGTAAGTGTTGCGTTTATTTTTTTGATTGAATTTGGTAGTTTTTATAAAATTTAGAAAGTTGCAAAAGGTTTATATGTTTCTAGTTTTTCTTTTTTCAACTTACTTTGCATTTAATATATAATGTGGATGTGTGTTCATGTATATAGCATTATCATACTACACACCAGTGCATGTGTTTTTTATGAATAGAGTTAGTTCAAAAATAAATACCCATTTTGTGTATTTACTTTAAAAATAAATACCCGGGTATTTTACATCACTGTCTGTGTCTGATTTTGGTCAAAATTCTACATGTTTAAAACCTAATGTGTGTATTTACCAGCGGCGGCTCCTCTATTTGAGCACATGAGGCACGTGAACCCCCAGAGAAAGACGAAGAAATAAATTTATTAACAAATTAAATAAAATGATATTAAATATACTTCCACATTTTTGTGAATTTCCAGGATTTGTTTCCCACCTTTTAAATACGCTAATACGTGGCTAACGTGCTGTAATTGTAGATTATTACAGCACAGTGCACTTGATCTTTCTTTGATCGCACGCGCGATCGTAGAAATTCCCTTGAAAACCAACTCATACAGGCAGAAGCGGACCAAGGAGCGAGAGGGGCGATACCATTCCATTCGCACATTTTCAGTGTGCGGGAGCTCGCCGGAGTTCGCATTTGTTGCAGTTTTCTCGTTCGAATTCTCCCTCGGTTTCGCTATATTCGGTTAGTTAATTCGTTTTTTATTATTGTTATTATTTTTCGATATATATTTTTTACGAACTAGTGTAAACAGTTAAAATGGCACTTTGTAAAATCAGTGTTTCGGAACTAAAGCAATTGCATTTTTCAACATTGTGTTTGGAACGAAAAATTGAATTGAAATTACTCAGGCCAACACCTTTGCTAAACCTTATCCAGGTGACGAAATGTAAGACTAGAGATTTCAAAAGGGAATTCAAACCCGATTTATGTGAGAAATGTTCATGGATTTGTGGATGCGAATCAACTAACAGACTGTTTTGTTTTCCGTGCCTCCTGTTTGCAAAACAGAATGGTGATTCAAGTTGGGTGAGTTACGGTGTTGCTGATTTATCACATCTAATTCAGAAAATAAAAAAGCATGAATGCTCACAATCACATTTAAACTCGATCTTAGAATTTCATTTGCTAGGAAAGGTGGATATTCGCCAACAACTCGACATTGCATTTCGTTTAAATGTTAAAAGACATAATGAGAAAGTTACCAAAATCGTTATGTTCTAACAAAAATCATTGATTGCATTATGTTTTGCAGCGCATTTGAGCTTGCACTTCGAGGACATGATGAACGCGAGGATTCATTAAATACGGGAGTTTTCAGAGGCCTATCAACTTCTCAGCAGAACTTGATTCGTCTCTTAAAGACCATCTCACTAGTGCCACTGTTTTCAAAGGAACGTCAAAAGAAATTCAAAATGATTTATTAGACTGCATGCTCACTGTTTGTCAGAACCACATAAAAAATGAGATCTCAGAAGCAAGTTTTGTTTCAGTAATAGCAGATGAAACTACTGATGTGTCATCAATTTGCCAATTGGCTGTCGTTTTTCGATACGTTTTAAGTAACGGACAACCGGTTGAGAGATTCTGGGGATTCACGAATCCACCTGGGCATGATGCAAGATCTATAGCTGAATGTATCCAAGCAAGTTTAGAAAAAGTAATAGCCAAACCCGAGAAATTAATATCGCAGAGCTACGACGGTACAAACGTGATGAGTGGTCAACACGCTGGTGTTCAAGCTTTTATTCAATGTGTCTACAAGAATGCACAATAAGTGCATTGCTACGCACATCAGCTCAATTTAATTGTTGGGCAAGCAACCAGTCAGAATCAGCAAGTTCGAGTATTTTTTCCAACCTGAGTAATATTACTAACTTTTTCAATAAATACCTACAGAGAGTTGCTATTCTAGATGAAACTGTTAGAAAAAGGATACCTCATGGTTCAGCTACTAGATGGAATTTTAAGAGTCGAACCATCAATACAGTGTATGAATATAGGGAACAGTTGATTGAATGTATGGGAAAAATAGAGTCAACATCTAAACAAGCTGTAGCAATAAATCAAGCAGGAGCTATTCGCCGTATGCTAGAAGACTCGAAATTTGTGTTTTGGCTTACAGTATTTCACAATATTATGCCACATGTCGATGTGTTATACAACCAGCTTCAGAAAACACGAACTGATGCAGCACTCATTAGAAAGCAAGTAAACGTTTCCCAGCAGTCATTAGAGAGAGAAAGGAAGAGAATGCACACAGTGACAAAGGAGATATCGGCATCATATGAAACTTCAAGAAAAAGAAAGAGAGAAAATATTCATCTAAATAGAACTGTAGCAGCTAGAGAGATATGTGATGTTATCTCGAATCAAGTAAAAGAGAGATTTTGGTTTATTTCTCACTACTCTGCTGTTTCTCTCCTCGAAGCTCCAAAATTCTAGGAGTACGAGAAAAAGTTTCCAACTCAAATTCTTGACCAAACAACTAATGTTTATTTTATGTTACAGAAGGATCATCTGAAAACTGAACTAGGAGTAATTTACAGAAGATCAGATTTCAGAAATATGACTAGTGCTATTAGTCTTCTACAATTTATTATAGAACACAATTTGCAGACTATGTTTTCTGAGACCTACAAACTATTGCTAATTATTGTTACCATTCCAATGACCACTGCTGAAGCTGAGAGATGCTTCTCAACTCTAAAACGAGTTAAGACACTTTTAAGAAGCATTATGATCGAGGACAGACTAAGCGCTCTAGCTATGCTCTCAATTGAAAAAAGAATGATCAATGACATACCTAAATTCAATGAAAGCGTTATTAATTTGTTTGCCTCAAAAAAAGACAGACAAGTTGATTTAATTTACAAAAATTGCACTCGACTATTTTTTAATAAAAGTCCAAAGATATATTATAAGCAATATTATGGTTTTATTACATTCCATTGTAAGAAATAAAATGTTACCTTTTTTTTTTTGCTTATGAGAACTTGTTATTTTTTTAGTTGCATTGTTTTCCTTTAACTTGTGAAAACGCAAATGTATATTAATTTGTATGTTACGTCATATCTACAGATTTAATTTTCGAAATTTGTTTTGTGAACCTCCATTTAATTAACCCATGAGCCACCACTGGTATTTACTGTGTTAGAAAAGTAGGGAATTTATGTTCCCTAATTTTTAAACACGCATAGCAAACTTAATAGTTTTGTTTGCTATGCGGACGAAAACGGGAGAAAAGGCAACTCGTCGGTGAGGAGGGTTGCTTTTCTCCCTAAGTTAGGCTTAGTGGCTTTTGCCGAGAATCGTTGTAGAACTGAAAGGATAAACTGTCTATCTCCATGCGTATTGTTTAGCAACGGGATTCCGAAGCCAACCGCGCTTTTGCGCATGCGCCGGGCGGAGTTATTTTCATCAAAATAGGGGAAAGTGAAGAATGGAAGGGGAAATGTTTACATTTTACTTAGTGTGATCTAACAAAGAATTCCTGAAATGCCCTCATATGACTCATTGCCTGCCTTCCCTTTCTGGTGTAAAATCGTCCGAAAGTGCTATCTTCGGAATAGGTTGCTAAATAGTATGTGAACACGATAACTCAAACACAACAATCTAGATAAATATTCGGCGTGTGGTCCAAAAACAAAAAGAGGGCCGAGATGTACATTCAATTCTCTTCACTATACTACGAAGGTAAACACAAAATGCACCGTATTGTGGAAGTAAAGGAAAGTTTGGTTTATTTATACTAGCCTCCCGTTTTGAAGCAACGCCATGCCTATTTTGGCACGGACCTCGCAGTTTTGAACAGTGATCAGATGACAAGACAACACCCGAGCAGGTACCCACTTTCACAAGTCCCTCACCACGCTAACCAAAAGAAGGTTGAAGCTTGGAATCAGGTTTAACCCTCTGACTGTGGAATTTTTTGAAATCCTTATTTAGATCGAACGATTGAAAACGTGTTCAAATACCGTTGAGCCAAGCGAGTTGTTATTTATGTGCAAAGCTATACTAGTACTGTTCAGCAACAGATTCCGAAACTACCACTTTTGGATGATTTTATACAGGAAAGGGGTGCCAGGCAATGAGTCATATGAGCGCATCTCCGGAGTTCTTTGTTAGATCACGCTCAGTGAAATGCAAACATCACCCTTCCATTCTTCACTTTCCCAATATTTTGATGAAAATAACTCCGCCCGGCGCATGCGCAAAAGCGCGGAGGGTTTCCGAATCCGTTGCTAAACAATATAATACAGTACAACCTCAAAAATCCGGAATGCTTGGGGGTTTGGAAGATCCGAATTTCGGAAATTTCCGGATTTTAGATATCTTACTTGAACCAATAGAGATGTCACGTTAGGTGAGTTACGTCCCAATTTAGCACACATGTGCGGACGTCTTCAGAACAGACCTGGCAGTCACAAGGCAACGGCAAATGGTTGCCTTGGTAAAGTCTCTCACGTTTGCGCATGCGCAACCAATCGAGACCTATGCTGATCTACACATTGACGTCAATTACAACAATTCCATATAAAAACACGTTTTAAACAATAAAAACATGATGAGACATTAGAAAATGATACAAAGACATAAAAATACTAGTTTAGAATGATTGAGAATTTTCGCATCTTGCATCAAGCGTTCTAGTTTAAAACTTATTTAGCTAATTTTTTTTTCTCGTCATGAGTTGAAAAAAATCATCCGGTTTTTGTAAGTTCCTGATTTTATATGTCCGGATTTTCGAGGTCGGACTGTGTGATGAAACGCTATAAAAATACAAAGTAAACATATTAGTTTACGAAAATCGCAGGATGCAGCAGAAAGTAGACTTGCTTAAAACCCGCGGAATTCGCGGGATAAACAGTCAGAGAGTTAATGCCTACATACACGACAGATCTTTCGTGGTATCGGATTCCGAACCACCAAGCCACTGTGGACCAGTAAATATAGGAGAGATTGGAGGGAGAACACCCCCGTTTGCCTCATACATCGCCAGATTTAAAACTTACCTCTAACATCCATAAAAGGCGTTGCCAGGTATAATTCCTTCGGAGACTCGAGCGGCTCTCCTTGCCTGAAGATGAGCAAAAGAATCTGCTGCGTCCAAGTCGTGCCGCATTTCGGGTAGGTCACTATGAACAGGTCCCCGGGTCTCGGTTTGTACTGCATCGCAGATCGGAATTCCTCCGTCGGGAACACAAAGGGGATCTGGAATCCATCGACGTACTGGGATACGAATATTTCGCTGGAGGCCTGGGTATCGTCATTAGATTCCATCCTAAATGAAAGTGGAGATTGATGGATAATAAATTTAAGAAAAACTAGGAAGCTCTGCCACCTGCTCGCAAACGCTCTCAAATCCCTAGAAGGATTGTTTTCTTAAACCTTCCTCTCTTCTCTCGCTACAATGAAGATACTGTGCATCCTAGACAAAATCATTTATTTTTAACCTTAATAAATTTGTTGCCTAGTTCGCAATAATCGCACCAACCGTTAAAACGCTCGCTAAAAAGTAAAAAGAAATGTTTCAAGAGTAAAAAGACATTATTTTTATTTTTTGTCGTATATTTATATTTAAAATAAGTTTAGACTTATAAGTTTTTAAAATGTTTAATTTAAACTCACTTTTTCACAAAAAATGTTATTCAAATTATTACAAAAAATTGTTCCAAATAATTGAGCCTCTTGCCAGCAGATAGAAAACAAATTATTTAAGTTAATAGTATATATTTTTTTTTAATTTCTGAATCTCTTTCCTTCCCAACTTCAATAACATATTTATGTTCAGAAAGTGAAATCACTTGATGCATCGTTTGCTATAGATGTCGAATCCTATAGTTAAATAACGTGTTTTTTGGGAGCCGCACAAGAGGAATAAATATATAGACAGTTTCTAAACACTTTTATCTTACTTCACTTGCGTCTGTAGCTCAGTAATTAGGCGGAAACTGAGTTAACCCCGCCCTACCGAAGCACCCGGAGTCTTCCGCCACCGCACCTCGGATGCTGAAGTCGGAGTCCTAATAATCGTCACCGGGCATGGCCCAACCAATCCGGAAGGAGATACGTTCCGTCATCGGAGTGAAGGTAACTGAACTCCACACCATTACCATACCCACCAGGGAAGCGAGAACCAGTTTACTAACCCAGCGACTTGTCATTCACGTAATCGTGGTGTCCCCCGACCGGGGTAACTCAGTAATTAACCACAAGAATCACCCCACCCTGCCTTAGCATCCGGGTTTACATGAAAAACCGGTCGCCACGACAGAATATCGGGCAATGAGGCCCCCGCATAATAGCCCCCATTACGAGCAGATCATGCAACGACCCCCGGAGATGGACATAAGCGCCACACCACCATTACTGTATCCACCAGGGAAGCGAGAACCTGCTTACTTATACGGCAGCTTCTCATCCGTGAACTCCGGTGCCACCGGTAGGAATAACTACCTAACTCAGTAATTAAATGGGCATGAACATTCTTTGCTTTAACATTTGATTGTAAAATCCAATATATGCATATTAAAAAAAGTTGTGTGACAAAATTAGCCCACATGTGCTTAATTGATTCTAATTAAAGTGTAGGAAATAAGATTGCATTTATATAAGTATACGACCTTCATTAAGAAGCTACAGATAATAGCTGCTGCATAAGATCTCTCTTGATAGGAGATAATTGTTTTGTTTCTTCCTTAGTAGAGAAGCCTTTTCCGATTCAGCTGTTATAACTGAGGGGTTTTCTGTTTTCGCCACCACATGGAAAATGGCGCTGAAGGATTGATTGAACAACTCGTTTCGTGAATGCAAAGATGGAATTTTACAATCGAATTTTCACTCTCTTCCTGATTAGTTGGAGTTCAAAAAATTTTGTGCACTTTTCTATTCTTATTGACAATACAATATATTAATATTTTCAGAACTTATTGTCAGTTAATCAATTTATTCAATTAATTTTTGATTACTTCCTAGTGGCGCCAACTGGTAGTGAGTTAGAGAATTAAAACATCTCGAGATTAAAAAATAGAAAGGTAATTAAAATATAAATGTTCTGCTAAATTAAATCTTAAACTGATTTCAGGGAGTCTTTAAAAACATTTTCCTAATTAAATTTATTAAAAACACTTTCATTAGTGTACAAAAAGGTAGAATTTTTTAATTATATTTATTATATACCTTTCGTTCTGTAATTTATAACTCACTGTGATAAACATTATGGGATCTTGAAATGAATTTTTCTCAAATTTACCATAAGATGGCGCCAATGGTTTTGAACAAAAATTTCATTTAATTAATCGATTACCTGATATAAGTTCTTAAATTTTAAAATGATCTATTGTCACCAAGAACACTGTGTACAAAATTTGTAAACTCTAGTACATCAGGAAGTGAATGAAAAATCAATTACAAAGTTCCATCTTAACAAACATCAAACATGTAGAGTTAAATAAAATTGAGTAAACGCATTTTTATTAGAGTACTAAAACGAAGAATTTGTTTGATTTTAATCATTTCCTGCCTTTTAGTCTTTAGTTTCGTATTATGAATAATAAATATTATGAAATCTTAAAATCAGTTTTTCTCAAATTCTCCACTCGTACGATACCAAAATTTAATTAAATTAATCGTTTGAATGATAAATTTAATTCTGAAAATATCAATGTAGTGTATTGTCATCGAGAAAGTGCAAGTGTACCAAATTTCTAAACTCTAGCACGTCAGGAAGTGAGTGGAAAATCGATTACAAGCTTCCATCTTTACTTGAAAAGAGTCATCTCTAACTCTAATACTAATAAGGATGAATGTCTGTCTGTGTCTGTTAGCGGTGAACAGAACAGACCGTAGAACACAGAGCTACCAAATTTGGCACAGATATGCTTTGGATGCTGAAGATGTGCACCTCGGAGCCATTTTTTATAAATTTTAATTCAAATTTAATTTATTTAAAAATTAAACCAAATTTCGTCGGGTTTTGCCAATTCAATAACTTCTGAATGAATTGATTGACAAAGAAATTTTTCATGTCATTTTAACGAGCAAAAATTATCTTTCCAATGATACCAGTTTTATTATTGTAGAAAATTGTATCTATTTTTTTATAAATTTTTTAAGTCATCGGAATTTTAAGGTTGCTGGTTTCGAGAGTAGAAATTGACGTAGGGGAGACTGGGCGTAGTAGTTGTAATGGCCACGAGTATCTTCAAAACAAAATTATTATTGATATAATCGCTTCGGCAGTACATATACTAAAATTGGAATGATAAAAAAAAGATTAGCATGGCCCCTTTGCAAGGATAACATGCGTTCCACATTATTAGCACTGATCTGAGAAATGTGCTTAAGTTCCTAACCTTAAAGAGTTTATTCTAAATCTAAAATTAGCCAAAAAATTCTTTGAAAATCTCCCTAATTTAAAAATCACTTCATGTAAATTGTAAGCGATCCAGAACAATTTTATATAAATAATTCCTCTCTTTTTAGCACTCTCTGCCCATCCCCCCCGTCCCCAATTTTTTTTGCCTATACTTCATGACAACTGCTTCAAACACTTCCTCCCACGGACTGGATAGCGCAATCGGTTAGACATGTTTCTCTCACCCTTTCCCTTGGGGTTCAAGTCTCGCCTGAATTTCCCCTCTTTTTTGCATACCTATAAGGAAATATTAGATTTAAATTCTTCCAATACTCTCATTTTACTTTTGCTTGTTTTATTTAATACAATTTTTTCGGTAATTTTTAAACATTTTTTTGTGAGTTTTAAAATCATCACCTCATCAAAATGTTTCTCAAATTTTACAAAATTTTTCTCCACAATGTTATTATCGGCGATTAATTAAGCCTAATAGATAGCTTTAGAACGGTAAATTTGGTTTTATTAACTATTATCCCAACGTACGCCTGTTTTACTTCATTTTTTATCATTTTCTATTATTAGCTATTATTCGACAATTTGTGTTTCTATAGTTTATAGATATTCAATTTCTTAGTGTGTGTTTGTTGTTTTGTTATGCACAGAATAATTATCCTGTGCATAACAAAGGCAAGCCCTTCTGCCGCTGCAAAAAATAAACGAAAAGAAAAAGAAAGAAAGGAACTCATATACCAAATTTCTTCTTTTTAGCTCTGTGTTTGAGTTTTCTTGCTCGCAGACATAATTCCAAAATTGTGTTTTTCGGACTCAGGGAGGCCTAAAACGTGGAGGTTCATCAAAATCTCGAGTTCAAATTTACGATCGACAATTATAATATAACTTCTCTTTGTATACTTCTTAACTAGAAAGTAAAAACAATTGACTTTTTTAAAATTAATTTTATGAAAATAGGCCTAGGTACGAAGTAAAAATTATTGAATTTTTTTTACAAACAAGTTTTTGCAAACTTGGCAAAATCAAAGAAATTGAGAAAAACCTAACACCAATTTGAAATGATTTAGGTGCCTTTTCACAATTTATAGATGTCTTGGACGTTATCGGTATGGTATTCAAAAACATTTTTGGGCCTTTTCATACCAAATATAAAGGAAATTTAACTAGCATAAAACTGACACCTTACTCTTTTTTTAAAAAATAAAATTATATATATAATTCAAATATATCATATAACTTGGAAAATATGTCTTTTGCTTACAATTTCATTATTATCCATTAAAGTTCAGAATGAAAATAAAAACGTGTGTGTAAATCAGAATTTTATTTAAAAAAATTATACTTAAAAAATTAAAGCACACACCAAAGATATTGTTATAAAACACATTATCTAGTACGTGAAGGCGGGATTTGGAAATAATTCAATGCCTGAGACTACTATTATTATTGGAAGAACTGTCTTCAAATTTTTTAACAGCGCGTCGGGATGCATCAAAGGTTTGTAACACATATTAGTGGATTCTTGTCTCATAGCATTTATTAAAATTCACCTCGCAATTGACATAAGATTTACCAAAAGCAATGCAATTTAGGCATTTAGATTTGATCACTTATTGAAGCATGCATATCAGCAAAGCTATAATGCTTCAAGGAACTAATTCATAAATACAATATCAATGAAGTAAGCATTAATATTTTCTTAGAAATGGTTTTGTGTTCTTACATTTTAAGGAAGAAATAAACATTTTCACTGATTATTGAAATAAACTTAAGACAAGTAAGCTGCAAATGTTATCCGACTCTTAAAAAGATAATTAAAAGTCTGATAAGATCACTTAAATATTAAATTTAGTTGATATTATTCTTTCCGTTTTCATGTAAACAAAATTTTTCTCTAACAAAAAGGCAATATTTTAAAAGATAAAAAATAAAATTGCCATTACTTTCTTTAACTTTTATGTCCATGTTTGTTCAAAGTGAGCTAAATATAAGTTAAATAATAATTATTTGAAAAAAATAATTATTATTCGGAATTTATTTTAGTTTGTAATTTTGATGAATTTAAAAGAAATTCTTCTAAGTAGTGTAATATATAAAACTAATCTAGAAAAAAACTGTTCTAGTTTTAAAAAATTACACCTAAACTTTAAAATTAAAATTTTTTTTGAATCAGTGCTATATAATAAAATAATCATTATACAACTGAAAGTTTCAATTTAATCTGAAAGATGAAATAATATTCCTTAAAATTTACGCTAATTTCATAAAAAAAAATTAACTGAGCTTTATTTTTATGAAGGAAAAATTCCTAGGTGGACAATAATATAAAAGAATAGACGAACAACATAAAATTAGTTGACCAAGGGCAGAAAGCATTGATTCAAGAAATATCTTCAACTTCATACAAATGGCAGTTTTTCTTAGTATCCCCCCGGCTTCTCAAATTTTTTTTATGCTTGAATGTGGTATTGAAAGAAATGGGACAACAAAATCTATTTTACTTAACAATTCTATTAAAACATTGAGGCATTGAAATAAAATCTTATATAATGTGAATGTATTACAGGAATGACACTTGAAATATAATACAATTTCAAACCAGTCCGGCATATATTAAACCGAACTTATACGGAATAAGATTCCAAATTCGGACACACACAACTAGAAAAAATAATCATACACTGACCCTCTTTCTGAAAGAAGCCCTCATTGCAGATAACATTAAAATGCCCCAAACCACAGGGGGTGTGGGGTCTTGGATCCTGTGGCATCTGTAGTTTGCAGTAAGTACATTCTTATCAGCACTCATTGTGTTGATAACTACTCTCCCCTCTACTACTCTACCATCCCCAGCTAATCAATCAAGATGTCAAACCAAGGAAGGGAGAAGGAATTCGGAAAAATACGTCTCTCACCCTTCAGAGACAGTTCACAATGAACGTAAAATTTCGGCTGACCGATTAAGGCGTGTTTCCGACCACACATTGAAATGCGTGTTTTCAGCTTATTGGGTAGTCCAAGGTCTACGTCGAAATACTTGTAAAACGCTCAGAGGTCTAAAGAAGAGTCTTTATGGTGTTCACCAATCTGGGAGAGAGTGGAACATATGCCTTGATAAGTTTCTCAAGTCATATAAGCTTACAAGATCTAGAGCAGATCCTTGTGTGTATTTTGATAAGGAGAGAAAATTGATTGTTGGTGTTTATGTGATGATCTCCTTGTAATGTCTAACCTGGAGACTACCATCCAGAAGTTTAAGGACAGCATTGGAGCTACCTTGGAAGTTAAGAATTTATTAGCAATACACAATCTTCTCTCAATCAAAATAGAGAGAAACAATGATGACTCAATGACTCGACCAGATTGCATATATTAAAGACCTGTTGCAGTCAACTGGCATGTTGAATTCTAAAGAAGAATCAACACCTGTAGATCCAGGGATGAAGTACATGACAGAATCTAAAGATAACATGCTAAATACTGAAGGGGCATTCAGGTATCGACAGGGGGGACTCTTATACTCAGCGGATGGAACAAGACCAGACATGGCTTTTGCTACAACCTACATGAGTCAGTTCAACAATTGCCCTAGAGGAGAACACTGGTGCACAACACATACTTCGGTACGTTATGCAGACCAAAGAGACCAAACTAACCTTCCAAAAGACATGGAAGAATCTAGAAATGTCCTGCGATTCAGATTCGGCAGGCGACAAAATTGATCGTCGATCAATTAGTGTTTACGTCACAAAACTTGCAGGAGGTGTCATCTTACGGAGCAGCAAGAAGCAAAGAACAAGAGCTCTGTCTTCAGTAGAGGCAGAATATCTGTCGATGCGTAATGCCGCCAAGGAAGAGTTGCATTCTCAAAATTTCTTCCTTGAAATTCTATGTGGGCACTTTATGGCCCTTCCTCAAACCATATTTGTGGACAGCCAAGGCGAAATAGCCTTAGCCAAAAACCACATTATAGTCCAGTCAACGAAGGAAAAATAGAAAAATAAAATGGTATAATTTTGAAATTTGGCACAGTTATTGGGGGTAGTGCCCTAAACGACATACTAAAAGTCTCCGCCGGGGGCTACAGGGGGTTTAAAGGGGAGCGTTTTCGAGATATTTAAGAAAAACTGAGAAATCCCCCTTTCAATCCCCTGAGCACCCTCCATGAGCGGGGACTTTTAGTATGTCGTTTAGGGCACTCTCCCCAACAACTGCGCCGAATTCTGAATTTCAAAATTACAATTTTTTTTTTAAATTTACAATTCGTTGACTGGATTACGAGTAGAAAGAAACTTGTGAAGGGGAGGAAGGGAGCATAATTGTTCATCAAATGGGTTTGTTACCCTCCCCTCTCCGACACATGCAATACTATCCTTGTATAATTATTATATAGGCATGAGGTTATTATGAGGGTTGTTGATTCAGCACATTTAATCGATTTTACCAATACAATAAGGAATTTTGGAAATATTAATTTTTAAATTACCCTGTATCTTCTAGACTATTGATGATAGAAAAACAAAGTACGACTTATTTTGCAGGAAATTTCTTGTAGTTTAATTTTGCAATTGAGTTTTTCTGATAGGACCGATAGTTTTTGAGATATTTAAGAAAAACTGAAAACGCCTCCTTTAACCCCCCGGGGACTTTCAGTATGTCGGTTGTTATACTACTCCCAAGAATTGTGCCAAATTTCATAATTACACCATTTTTTCTATTCGTTGATTTTTGGCCTTCTTTGACTGTACTACTCATGTTTACATGTCGATACTTTGTTTTTGAACAAAATTTCAAATAGTGGTGACTAACGCTTTTCTTTTTGACGTTTCATCACAAATGCAAAAAAAAAAAAATTCTTCCGCTTCACCATCGGAATCTCGAACATATCTCAGCACTACTGGCAGTTGATCAATATAAGATGTCTGGTTTCCAAAAATCGGCTCTTAGTAAAAATTACTTGCATTCGAGGACTTCTTTCAAGACATTTTTTAAAACTTTATTTCTCATTATATATTTTATTTTCCCAAATTGTTGAATATAGGGAGGCTGACATTCCTCTGCCCTCTTTACCATATTTCACTTTAGTATATGAACTTTACCTAAAACTCATCTTAAAAGGAACTACGATGAAAAACAGCAACAAAAGCTTTATTACAGTATAATGCCCCCGCGAAGCGTCTCCTCAAATTCGAAATCACCTGAAAAATTCCTTGAGCTTTTTATTTTCAAAACTTTACTTCCCATTATGTAAACTTATTTTCTTTTTCGAAATTGTTGAATATATGGAAGATAGAAGGAAGATGGATGTAATGAATCCTCTGCATTCATTACGACATTTCACTTAACATAGTTTATCAATTTATACCTAGTACTACGATCACAAACAACCACAAAAGCTTTAATATAGCATAATTTCTCCACGAAGCACATCCTGAAACTTTGAAATCACCTGAGAAATCCCAAACACGTATAATTTAACAGAGGATCTAATTTCGTATGCTTATACTTAAAACAAATTAATTCGAGAAATATTGTCGTATATGTGCCACCCAAAAATAGTTGCCATAGATCATAATAGAGACATAAGGAGTAGTTACTTTCGTTGAGATACTTTTCATACTCTGTCAGCTCATATTGCAATAAATCTACTAAAAAATTCCAAATCTTTCAAGGAATAATGCATGATCTCTCAGATAGCAGTTTTATTGCGTTCTCATCATTTTTAAGTATCAAAATAACTTTACCACACTGACAAAGCAATGTATTTTGTATGAAATAACGAAAGTGAATTTTAATTTCCGGTTTGCTTTATATTTCTCTTTCGATTTATAAGCAGTTATTTAAAGTTTTAAAACTGTGTTAAATATACTGCTTCTAATTTCGGAGAATCAGCTGAATCTTCAAACTACAACAAGGATTTCGAGCTGAAGTCATTTGCGAAAATTCGCAAACATTTAGCTAAATTATAAAATCAGTTGCCAAATACATTTTGCATGCATATTAATAGTGTAAACTAAGTAAAATTCGTTAAGGGTAATATTTGTAATAAGGGCACTAATAATATTTATTTTGTCACAACACCGTTTTCGCCAAATAGGCAAAACCAAAGGGCACTTGTCTTCCTTATTGGCCGTTGAGAAGCATTGCGTTTGTATTCCATTTTTGGCTTAAGTTAGTAAGTCTCCAAGTTCGTGTTTTTATTAGTGTTCCTTAAACATCGATAGACTATCGATACTATCGAAGCCAAGTCGATAGTATCGAGTTTTCGAAACTATCGATAGCATCGACTTTCTCAAAACTATCGATAGTATCTTCTCGGGCAATACTATCAATAGGTGCATTTTCAGTCGATAGTTTCAAAACTATCGACTGGAACTATCGATAGTTTTAAAGCTATCGACTGAAACTATTGACTGTCCATAGTATTGCTTTTAACTAGTGGCGGATCGAGTATTGTGTCAGTGGGGGTACTATATTATATAATCATTGATGCATTTTTGTATAATTTAAATATTGGCTTTTTTGGTCAATTTTTGATATTTTAATAAATTTTTTTTAGTTGATGTAAGCAAGTTTTTATATATATGGTACTGAATTTGACTTTATTCTGCAGTTCTGATCGTTAGTTTTGAAACTACCGATTGTTTTTCCTCAAGCAACAAGTCGACATATAGTTCATTTCAAAACTACACGATTTTTTTTCTATTCGTCGATTTTTGGCCTTCGTTGACTGGACTATTACTTCAGAACGACATACGGAAAAACATTGAACTGAGGCACTTTTCCCTGCGTGAAATGGTAGAGGAAAGGTTGCTAACGTTTGTATATGTGCAATCAAGTATGAACTCTGTTGACACGCTTACAAAGAGTGTGAACAAAACAGTTATGCTTTAACAGAAACTTAGTACAGGACTAAGAGGAATGTAATCAAGGGGAAGTGTTGCAGTTTAAATATTTGTGATTACATTCCTCGTTTATATATTTTTAGTATGGCAACAGTTAGTTTAGTTTTCTCCTTTTGGCATTATACATTTATATTTAGTCTTCGTTTTTCTTTTCCAAACGAAGTAACGTATTTATTTTTGTATTAATCATTTCATATTTAAATATTCTTCTTGCCTCTTATTTGCTCTGCTAAATAAATAATTTCATTATATCTTTGTTAGTGTTCTTTATCGAATTAATTGTCTATTGATTTTCGACCCAAAAACCTTGTCTACCTAAAGGAATTCTCTCTTTACCTATGAATTCCTTTGATAGGAACTGTATATGCACTTCTAGTTTAGAAGTGTGGTCTTCTTCATTTTTTTGGACATCAAGAAATTAGAATATCTTTCCCATGCTGTTTGTATATCTTCGAGAAAGCTTTGGTCAAAGGACACAATATCACTGTATACTTTTCTGATGGCAAATGTTTCTCCAAATCCCTAAGCTAAGTTTCAATGTTGTCATAAATGTCGATTAAATTACTTCTTCTTTCAGTGTCAAAATTAATCTCAACTTATATTAACTTCGAATAGCAAATCGCAATTTCCGAAACGTGATTTCAGATACTCAAATGTGAGTTTATAATTTTCAGCAAATATGGAAAGCTTAATGCTATATCTTAGGATTTACAATTTCTTCCAACTGTGGAGTGTATCAAAGATTGAAATTTGTTTAATGGTTCTAAACTATAGTTATCTTTCTTCAAAATCCCCAGTGAAATTTCCCCACTAAATTCCCCTAATTCAGATTTAGGAAGCTTATATTTTCTTTGAAATTTGTATTTTTCTTCATTAATATAAGAATAGTATTGTTTCATCTTAGATTTCTGAAGATATCTCTCTGCTGTAATTTTCAGATGAACTTATTGGAGTAATATTCAATTGCATATAACTCATTTTCGAATATTTCTTCACTGCAGTTTATGTCATTTTTCATTACTTCAATCAAATCCTTCGCATAAGCCTCTAATTGGAGCTATTTATCAGCAAATCACGATGATAAAATCAAAAGCTCTTCATCATCTATATTTACTTTTGATTTCAAATCGTCATTAAGTTTTTTTAACAATTCTAGTAAAACTACTTCCAAAAGATGCAGTATCGCTTTTGATATCATCCATCTTTAATTTACTTTAGAGATCCCTATTAGCACAAGGTGCTCTATATTATTGTTACGATATCTTCCCGATATTGTGTTACGTCCAAAATATCTAACACATCGTGGAAATATCGCGCAATATCTTATGCTAATAAGAATAAATAAACATAGAGTATCTGTTTGAGCTCCAAAGAAGTTCCAGTTTGAGACTTTTTATGCAGTAGTATTAGGTTCATTTTTTTTAAATCTCGCTTTTCAACTCTATGGAGCTAAATTAGGATAATTTATTAAATGGATCTTCAGGCTCACAAAAGATGTAGAGTCGTGAATAAAAATATGGGACACCTCTGTGATTTAAGTGTATATTATTGCATCATCACAGAACTAATGTCCATCTTAATGACTCAGGGAGACAGGCTTATCCAGATCGACAAAGTAATTAACCGAGTTATTAACTGAACTAAATTTTTCCATAACGGAAACCAAGATTTTTCAATGATTCGATGCGGCACTGCCTTTATCCTTATTGTATCAAATTTCTTTCCAAAATTCGCAAGAGAGAGAGAGAGATTTTCTTGAGATTTTGTTTGCGAAAAACTCCGTCTGAATAGAGCGAACCCACAATGGATTATATATTAACCCCTTAATTGTTGTTTCCGAACGTCGTACGTGCATCGAATTATCGCATTTTTAGTCTTAGAAACTAATATTTGATCATTACTTAGCTTTATAATTTAACACAAAAATTACTTAGATTGAATAAACATCTCAAGTATTCTGTGGCTTCTTAGCTGAATGAAAGACAGCCTCTTTCTAAAACAAAATTTTTATAATTTAACACAAAAATTACTTAGATTGAATAAACATCTCAAGTATTCTGTGTCTTCTTAGCTGAATGAAAGACAGCCTCTTTCTAAAACAAAATTTTTATAATTTAACACAAAAATTACTTAGATTGAATAAACATCTCAAGTATTCTGTGGCTTCTTAGCTGAATGAAAGACAGCCCCTTTCTAAAACAAAATTTGTCTTATTAGATAGCAATGAAAATGAAAATGTTAAGGGGATAAGTAAATATCAGGTACAGTAGAACCCCGGTAATCCGGACACGCGCTAATCCGGAACCGTCGGTAATCCGGACGGTCCATGGAGAATGATGCAAACCCGAATCCTGCGCTGATCCAACCCATGGATCAGAATGTTAATCAAAATATCAAGCTGGGATATCACAAGTTGCTTCTTACGATGATTCTCAATGATCCTCAGCACAATGAAAACTTGGAAAAAACACAGACAAATGTAAATTTGAAAGATGTAGAGTTCAGTCTTGCTAACTGGGCATCTGTGTCTACATTGCTGTTCAACAAGTCGTGGAAAAATTTGCTTCCCAATTTTATTGATTCTGTAAACTCCATCAAAATTTCTCATTCTGAGGCTAGGGCGGCACTCAACACTTTATTCCAATGGGCTGAAGAGAAAATTTTTGAAGCACACGGAAATTATGCTCCTCAGACGTTTAAGAGACCGCGCATTTGAATTTAAAATTGGAACGGCCGCGCAAAGAAAAATCTCTGACTTTTTTGGACACTGATTATGTTCATTCACTTGCATATGTAGTAATTATGTATGTACATATCATGTTCATACTGTATCATGTTCCTTCAATTTATCCATACAATGTTAGTTATACAAATATACCATAGTACCTATACATACAATTTTTGAAAAAAGTGTTTTACGTTAATTTTTAAAAACCTCGCTAATCCGGACATCCATGTGCCTGAATTCGTCCGGATTACCGGGGTCCTACTGTATTAATAAAAAACGTTTTTTTATTTCTTTTCCTTCATTGAAGTATAGGAAGATTAATCAAACATTATTCATATTAATATTTAAAATGAGCCTTTTCCTTTAAATTTTAATTATTTTTAGTGTTTTTTAGTGAAAATTTGAGCATTTCATCACTCTAGAAAATCCAGCCTCTTTAGATAAAACAGCCCTAAAAACATTTCATTCACAACCAGGAAAAAATGTTGTGCACGAGATTCACTGATTTTGCTATTTATAAACGAAGTTTCAGCTCAATGGTAAGTAGAGAATAGCCGTAATGACATTTCAGGCCAATGAATTTGTCAGGCTTTATTAAAAGGAGAAAATTTTATTTCCAGACGAAAATCTTTTTTAATCAGGTACGAAATTCTCTATGGTGATATTCCCATTTTTTTCTTTAATAATAGAGATATCACTGGTTTGTTAAATAGAGTTAGACGATATGTTAACCAGATAAATAGAATCGGTAAGTCTTAGGATTTTAAATTACGGAAATAAAAATTAATTTCCTAGAGGAAATTTAACTGGCATTATTTGGTTGAAGGAACTGTATATTTATGGTGATACAATATTGATAATTCAAATATTGACTTGGAATTAAATTTTTTTTATTTTCTCGAATAGGAATAAGCAATCAGAAGTAGAAATAGATAATCATCGTAATAGGTAAATGATTATTTGACTATTACGATGCTTTGTCTTATATAATTTGACTTGGAAATTTCACCGAATTTTCATGTTTTATACCCCCTCGAGTCCAAAAAAAAACCATTCTTGAAATTATGCTCAATTTTCCGCGAAGTTAAAAGGAAAAATGCGGTATGTGGTCTTTACACTAAAATTGTAGATTTGTAACAAGTTTTGGACGCAATCCGTCTAAAGTAAGCCTATTTGTTTGACCGTTCCTGACCATGCGTACATGATTATTCCAAAAAAAGCTAGTTGGATGAAACTGCGTATATAGTTTTATCACCAAGCAGTTAAGCGAAGAAGAAAAAATTAGGAACAGAATCAAGTGGCATTCACATTTTTATATGAACTTTAGCGCACTGGAGATTTCCGTTCGAATCCGAAGCATACAATCAGGAGGACAGCATTAGATATGAGTTACGAATATATCGTCTGTTTTTTTAACGAACCTTTAAGGCGATAAGGTTTGCCTTTATAAAATATTATTTGATTTATCTTTGTACAATAATGTCATATAGCGAGAAAAAATGATTTATAATCTAATTTGCATGAGATTGACAATTAGTCAATGCTTTTTTATAAGCAATAGGCCTTTTTAAAATTTTTGTTCCTTTTTGCTTTAAAATTCTTTCATTTTATTTTCTTCCCATTCCGTTATTTTGTACATAATAAAAAACAGTCGTAATTTCAATCAACAAATTTTGGCAAGAAATTCTCCGTTTATTAAAGCTTAATGTTCTTAAATCATTTAGAAGCATATTAAGAAACTGAATATTGGTGTAGTAAAACTACAAGTTATGTTTAAATTTTATTGTAAAAATTCATAAGTATGAATTTTTTGCACGACTAGCCATTGATAATTAAATCTTTCCCAAAAAGGGGGGGAAATAATGAAATATAAATGATTTGATAAAAGTCGATCAGTATTTCTTCTAATAAGAAAAATTCTACAAATTTTGTATCAATTGATTCAAAAATATTTAATTTTTTGAAACGAAGAAAAAATCCTTTTTATATTAAAATTGTCTGATTTGAAAATTAAAATAATATTTATCAAACCGTAATTTTGCAATGACCATTAAAGCTTGTGTTTCACGAAAAGTGAATCGATACATACAAGTATACATACAGTCCCTCAACAAGTGGGCGTGGCTAGCCGTTACCAGTCAACTGTGTGAATTTCACAGTTTTTATTTTTGTAAATACAGTCGAGTCCTGATAATCCGAATTGTTCAGGACCGACACTAACTCGGATTACTGAAAACTCGGATTATGCGGGCTACATAATAAAATCGAAGAGAAAAATTCAGTTTTATATATGTACGTATAACTGAAAAATAGAGAGATCGAATAGCGAAAAGATAACTAGCACACAGATTTGTAAATATAAAAATGTATTTTGAATAACATCGCACTTACTTGATTTAATGTTTAAAAAGTGAATCTAAACTTGTTTGTTTTTCAGCAGAAAGTCTCTTTCTTGCTGCGTTGTCTCGCAAGCTTTTCAAAAATAAAACTTTATGTGGTAAAGCATCTGGTTGCTGCATGCGAAATGATTTTCTTTGTTCTATCGTTTAAATCTTCAGTTTCATCAATTTCTTCTTTGGTAATCATGAGAATTATTGCATCGTCGGTATTTTCCTTTTCCTCATCACCGCAAAGCCATTCTGCAATGTAATTATCTGTTCCTCTTCTCAGCCGGGAAGTTTCAAAACTGTATTTTTAATTTCAAAATGTTCTTGATTTTCTTTCTTTTTATTATTGTGTTTGAGGTCTTTAGTTGTCAGGATATTATGCCAGCTGTTATTTATTGTCTCCGATTTAATTATTTCCCATGATTCAGCAAGCCAATACATAGCATTTTCCACATTATTTTTTTATTTGTTGAATCAAAGATGCAGCGTCTTCTTTCAAAACATGTGTGAGTATAAATTTTCGGTACTTCAATTTAAGATCATTGATAACCCCCTGATCCATAGGCTGAATAAGGTTAGTAACGTTCGCCGATAAAAACACGCAGGAATGGTGCTAGAGTTTGCCTGACAGGGGGCACGATCTCCCCGACAGGGGGGGGGGGGCGGGGGTAAAAAAAATTGGTCAAAATTTTTCCCAAAATATTTTTTTAACACAACCGTTTAAACCCCCCCTAAAAAAATTTCCCCCCCCCCCCCACAAAATTTCCCCCCCCCGGGGGGGGGGCACAGCATCCCTGACAGGGGGCCCTGCCCCCCCGGTCCCCCCTCTGGCGCCACCACTGAAAACACGGCTTTAATATTTCCACTTTTCAAATCTTCTACTTCAGGATATGACGGGGCATTATCTATCAAGAGAAGTGCTTGACGAGGAAGCTTCTTTTCTTCTAAATGCTTTTCTACTCTTGGTACAAATTCATGCAAGAACTATTGTTTAAAAATATCTTTATTTATCCAAGAGTTTTTTGGTTCGTATAAGAAACTGGTAGGGCTTGAATAGCAATGTTTTTTAAAGCACGTGGCCTTTTCGATTTTCCAATCACCAATAAGCGTCCCTGACGCATTGGAGCAACACACCACAGTTAATCTTTCTTTGCTTTGTTTAAAGCCAGGAGCAGATTTTTCATTTCTGGAGACTAAGGATTTTGTAGGTAGTCGTTTAAAGTTCAACCCTGTTTCATCACAGTTGCTTTCCAATGAGATTTTCTTTTACCATTAAATTGTTTAATTCAGTACGAAACTCATATGCAGCCTCAAAGTCCGCTGAAAGTTTCTCTCCGCAAATAGTCATCTGGCGAACTTCATACCTTTTTTCCATCTGTTTAAGCACCCGGTCGTGGCAGAAAAATTGTCAACTTCTTTCATTTTTTGGCAAAAATGTATGGCTTTTTCCTGCAACAACGGACCAGATGCCCTTCGACCTTTGTTGAGGAAACCACATAAAGACAGCCTCACTTGTTTTTTATAATCACTTTCGTGCATTATTCTTCTGTTTTTTAAACAATCATCGGATGTTAGATCTCCGGCACTCAGGACCGGCCCGAACAAAAGCGGGGCCTGGTTCAAAGTTCATTTGCGGGGCCTTACAACAAAATTCGTATAACAAAATAATGATTTATTGAATTTTGGTATAAATTGCTCAAATTGGAAAAGGACGTAATCAATAAATGAATATAATTTATGCATAAGGAATATTAAAAATATATCTTTAAAAATAATTTTTGATAATTTTTAAATTTAATATGACCAACGTGCAAACTTGAATGCTAAAATCGTTAAAAACATTATCCTTCACGAAATCAATAATGAAATAAATTTAATAATAGTTATTAAAAAATAAATATGAAAAAGCAAAAGATTTAATCCTCCAGAAGTCGCGCGTATGTATGATGTACTTGTATCGTGTATCGTATTATATATTTATATCGTGTTATTTTACAAAAATGAATGCAACTTATTTTTATGTAATCTGTATTTAATAGCTCCGTACTAAATAAAGATTATATAAATAAAAATTGCACTTAAATTTATAAAAGAACGATATAAGCAAGTAATACGATGCACAATATAAGTATCTCCTACAATACGCGTGACTGCTGGAAGGTTAAATAATCCAAATATGCAATATTTAGTAATGTAGTGTTATACTAGACAAATAATAGTTCGAATTATATTGGAGTTCGATTAAACATGCACTTTTCTAGCTTGTATGAAGGAAAGTTCATCAATTACTCCATCGAATTAATTTTATCAGAAGTGCATTTTTCGATGCTAAGAAATGCAAGATCACTCAGGCCATCTCCCATCGTTGCTCAAGAAAATGGCAATATTAATATCAGTTTATTGAATGAGTGTTTACGCTAGAAACAGACACTGAAATTGTTAAAAGTGTCTGAAGTGCATTTCTCAGATTTGGGAAAACATCCTCACCGTAAGAAAGTATAAATTTTTAAACCTCTATAGCAATATTTGAACAAAAGAAATGCTAAATATTTTTACACTTTTCGATACAAGCGTGAAAGCACACAATTTTTTGTGTGTTTCCATTATTGTAGAATGAGGACAAAAACGTACTGAATATTCAATACTAAATACGAATTACTATAAATATATTTCAGATAGAGAGAAAATTATTAACTCAGATACACTTATAAGTAACTTTAAATAATGCATAGGTTGCTCAGTCATTGGGACTGAAGATGATTCGATTATTTGATGCAAGTGCAAATTAAATCATTTGACATTCACATTTTGAAACAGCTATTTGAATATGACAATTGAATTCAAGCATTCCTTTTTAAATAAAAAAAATTCTTCAATTATTTTTTGCGAACACATGTTGTAGAAATGTATGCTGTCTTCCTGCTTTTGTGAGGAAATATTAAAAACTGTTCAGTTTGAAAACTTTCTGTGCTAAAACTAAAATTATAAAATGAGAAAATAGGTTCAATTAGAGTTTCAAAACATGAAAGTTCTAGAAATTTTAAATAGCTTTTAACCATGCAATCAATTGAAAGAGAAAGTCCCTCCCGCCCTTTCAATTTTTCTGCCGATTTACTATTACAGTATTGAAATAAAATAATAAATTCTTAAAAGTTGAGCTCATTAGACCAAAAAGATAAAATTAAAAAAAATAATCACCTGATCACAAACTTATCCACAATTATGCACAACTTACTGTGAGTTTCATTTTTAGGATACTTATGCAAATTAATTTGATATGTGGCTTATCAAAATAATAAAAAGATTCCAAATAAGTAACATTTTGTAATAAAAGCTGCACAATGTAAAAGGGTAGAAAACACCAATTGTCGTTTGTTAATAAAAAATCCTTTATCTGAAATGTATTCAATAATAACAAATAGCAAAAATATTGTACTACAGAAACAAAGGGGAGACTACATTGTTTTTTAAATTGATAACCTATTATAATATTAAAATTTTCTTTTTGGAAATTTAAAATTTGGAAATTTGTTTAATGATTAACTATAAAAAAGAGATTAAAAAATAGCATACTTGAAATTTATCTGCAAGAACAAAAGCAGAATATTTTATTTTGTTGTATGGCTGATATTATGAATGCGAACGAACTATTCAACTGAAAATTAAGCTTCCGAGAAGACTCATTGTGTTGTCCATAGTGTTTCTCACAATCGAAATAATATTCCAGATTCAATATTTCAGATTCACTGCTATTGATTAGACTCTGAGGGATAGATGTAACATACTACCTTTCAACAAGTACCTACGATGAATTTATAGATGCTGGAAAACCACACTTAGCATGAAAAGAGAGAAATCCCTGTGATATGTGTCTCATCATCACCTAGCAGTCCTACTGGGCAGAAGAGAAATATATTTGCTTAACATAGAGTTAGATAAGGAGAAGATGAGAAGGGGACACCACAAAGTGGGATGGATAGATTTAACAGAATACCTTTTAGCATGTACTTACGATGAATTCATAGATTCTGGAAAACCACACTTTATACAAGAAAAACAAGAAATTCTTTTGACATATGTGGTTAATCATCGTTTAGCAATCCTTCTGGACACAAGGGGAACAGATGTGCGCAATTTAGAACTAGATAAGCCGAAGATAAAACATTCATCTAGAGGTGTCACTTTAAGCTGCCCTGGGAAAGACTATCTGCTGGCCATTAGGGGAACAGATGTGGATCCCCCCATTGTCTCGGGAACAAGGAATGTATTGAATGTTATCACCTGAAACAGATTTAAGCCATTTCCCGAAGACGTCAGAACGTATAACTCGCAGTCTCCATTTTCTGCAATGTTTTACATGCATGTTCGGATAAAAACAAACAAATCGCAAAAAGGCATTTTCATTTTGTGAAATCCTTCAGTGGCGCGGGGCCTTTCAGAAGCGAGGTCGCATCGTTCGCACCCCCCTCCGGCCGACCCTGCCGGCACTCCACTTTTCATTTTTTGCACGTTTCCTTCTCCAGTCACCTACTGTCACTTCTCTAACACCTAATTCCTTTGCAATTTTTTTTTAGACTTTCTCCTGCATCTAACCGTTTTAAAGTTCATCTTTTAACATCTAACGAAACAGACACGTGTTTCCTTTTTCCGCCCATTCTCCTCACAAACTGGAATGATACACTCCACTTTGGGGGTGTGACACCTCTCAGAAGCAAAATGGACTAACCCGAACAAGAATGGCAAGTGGAGAAGAAAAGCGAAAATTAAAAAAAAAACTTATCGCCGGCTCAACAGGCACGTGACAAATTTTACGCGCTTGCGAGAGGGAAAAAAATGGTAATTCTTTTTCCAATTTTTTATTACTTTTTTTAGCTACCTCGGATTAAGCGGAGTTCGGATTAACAGGACTCGGATTAGCGAGACTCTACTGTATTTTGAAAACTTTTATAGATATGCTTACAATTTTTTGGATTCCGACGTTATGGTATCTCATCTTTGCTCACACGTAATAATTTTACTATTTTTCGGGTCAATTTTTTTCACAGCCATATTTAAAATTTATTTATTTTTTAATTTATGAATTCATTTCATCAGCTTGTGTAGTAGTATTTTGTTCTTTTAGAGAGGGAAAACTTTTTTGAGAAATATGTATTAGTTTCCAAAATTTCGCCAAAAGTCTATGTAACTCATTTAATACTGGAAGCATCATTTTTATAAAGCCCTATAACTCTCGAAATCATCATCGAAACTCTATAAAATGTTTTAGAGGGCTAATTTCATCACGGGGAATTCATTCAGCGAAAAAATTCAGTAGGCTTAATGTGAAAACTTTGAGCTAATTTACTATGCTAATTAAATCGGTTAATCAGGTATTGATTTGAATAAACCTGTCCCCTTGAGTCATTAATATAGATACTAGTTTTGTGAGGATGCGATAATATATACCTGAGTTACAGAGATGTACCATTTTTTTTGTTGACGACTGTACAACTCATTTGATAAAGAGTAGAAAAAAACTAAGGTTTGTAAAAGATATCACATTTATCATTCTGATCGTCGAAAGCAGTACCATAATTCCGAAAGTAAAAAATTTTAAAAATTTTGTTTCATCAACATCAGCCACGAATAAGCAGTTCTTCATATCAATTCGGTGAGAGATTCAACACCTCCTGCTTGAAGCAACGAGATTAAAGACATATTTTGGAGAGTTCTGTGGCAAATCTGGGAAGACGGTCTTTATACATTTTGCATTTCGAACAAAAGTGTCTGGTTCGGAATGCCAAAATGTTTGATATTCCATCTTTCAAGACTTTTTTACTGTAATCGTCTTTTAGGACGGATCTCCTTTTAACGGGTATTCTTTAAAGAATATGCAGGGATTCAGACTAATTTTACATCTTCGAAAGTAATGCACATCGCTCTTATGTGTAATGCTACTCATAAATAAATAGATATATTGCATTGAAAGTTTATGTGTTGTCTTATATAGTTCTCTTATTAATACCTGGAAAATTTCAAACTGATAACTTGAAAATTCAAAAAAATGATTTTGAGAGTCCCTGGTCGCATCCATCTTTTCCTAATTACCCTGTATAAGCCATAATAAAGATTTTTATACGATAAAAATCTTTCATCATTAACACTTTAAATATAAAATTATTGTTTATATCTCTGTGTGTTTTAACTTCATCCTACTTAGAAAATAAATTCAAATCTTGCAATTGGAGCATGTTCATTATGTTCGAAAAAATAACTGTTATCAGGTAATAGCGGAGTGCGATCGCAGCGCTTCTCAACGGGCAATAAACAAGTTACACACCTTTCGGCTTAAACGATGTCGTGACAATAAAAAATTTCATTAGAGTTCCAATTGTGGCTTAACGCTCATTTTATACTATTACTCCTATCGAGTTTAACTTATTTTGCAATCTTATTTTGTTCAAATGTATTTTGCAACTGTTTTTTTTTTTTATTTTAGCTAAATGTATGCGAATTCTGTTGATGACTTCAGCTAGTAAGCCTTGCTGTGGTTTGACGATCCAGTTGATACTTAGAGGTTAGAAGGAGCATACTAAACGCCTGTATTAAAATTTTAATCAGCTAATTGCTAATTGAAAGAATAATGTAAATCAAACCAAAAATTAACTTTCGTGTTTTGATATAAAATTTATTGCTTCGTTATTCCGGTATGGAACAGAACGTCGTCTCTTACCCCCGTACCCGTGACCAAACCGGTCACTGAACGGTTTGATGGGCAAGACACGGGAAATTTATTTAAGAAAAAAAGAAAACAAAAATAAAGAAATATTTACACTACGTACATTTTCACTTTTACACTATTAGTTCGTAATAGTCTTCTTCTTCTAGATGTTGTTTCACCTTTCTTTTTGAGGGTGGGGGGATGTCCGGTAATTTGGAGCTTGTTGGTTCAGCTCGCTGGAAAGTTGAAGGCTAGGGAGGCCGGAAAAGATCTCTGTTTTCGCTTATGAATTTGACAATCCTGCGAATTTTATGCCTGGAGACGAGGGTACTGGCGACTCTTTTCAGCCATTCTTGTCCGAAGTTTGGCACTGGCTTCCTCAGCCAGTGATGATTATACGTGGGCGAAGCACACGGCCTCGATGAGCCACAATCTTCCAGCATAATAAGTTGGGGTTTTAATCCTGATGATTCTTTGACCTAATATGGAGAGAAAGTTAGTGATGCCGTGCAGCTGAAAGGGAAAAATATTAATTGATGAACTTGCCTAAGCAATTCATTCATGCATTCATTCATTCACCTTTTATTCTGTGCATTCATCCAGCCATTCATTCATGGAAAAAGAAATATAAGGGATAAAAGGGAAAAGAGAAGAAGAAAAATAATTAACTATGGAGTGCAAATAAAAATATGGATATGGTGATACCTGGTATTTGCCTGGCTGTCAAGCTTCATTAAGAAAATCATGCTCTCGTGGTGGGGTGAGTCTGGATAGCGGGTATTACGCCTGCATCCGCGTCTCGACTGGCGCTTGTCCCAGGTTTTCCAAGATGGTCCTGAAAAGGACCGGTCAACCTTATGGTGTAGTTTCGTCTCAGGTAGGCCTGCTGCTCTGGATTGATGACTCGAAGCTACCTACTTGTCCTGCAAAAGAAGAGTGCGAGGTCGTCGCTTTTTCCGGTTAGTGGAGGGATCATACGTTGGGATGGATCTAATAGCGGGGTTAGAGTGATTGTCTATTTGGTTGAAAAAATTTATTGCCAACTTACTAAAGAAATCTTTAATGGTGGGAACTTTGAGATCGTGGAGTATATTTTTGTTGCGGATGAACCAAGGTACGTCAGTAATCATACGGAGAGTAGAGTTCTGCAGGGATTCAAGTTTTTTTATATGAGTTTTAGCCGCTGCTCCCCAGACGGGAGAAGAGTAACTGATGACTGGCCTGAGCAGTGCCTTGTAAAGCAAGAGTTTGTACCTCAGAGAGAGCTTTGCCTTTCGTCCCATCAGGGGGTAGAGATGGGCCTTTACCCCGTCGTATTTGTGCGGGATATTTTCGATGTGATCTTTGTAGGTTAATTTTTTATCAAGTGTTACTCCCAAGTACCTGGTACTGTTACTCCATGGTATGGGCCGCCTGTAGAGCATAGGGGGGTTCGGATTGCTTCTTCGCCTCGTAAAGTAGACAGCCTGACATTTATCAGTGTTTACTTTAATTTTACACTGAATCAACCATTTGCCCAGCTGGGTCAGATAAGTATTGAGATCTTCCATAATGGTTTGTGAAGTACCGGTGCTCATAACGGCAGTGTCGTCGGCGAACAGACAAAGTTGGGTCTGACAGTTCCTGGGGCTGGGTATGTCGTTGACGAAGATGTTGAATAAAATAGGCCCAACCTTAGTCCCCTGCACTACTCCGGCTCTAATTACTCGTTCTGAGGAGAGATTGCTCCCTACCCGAACGGTAAAGAGCCTTCCTTGTAGGTATGTAGCTATGAGCATGATGATGCTACCAGGGATCCGCATATTTATCAGCTTGTATATCAGGCCGTCTGTCCAGACCCTGTCGAACGCCTTGGCGATGTCCAAGAACACTGCCCCGGTTTCCCAGCCACTTTCAAACCCTTCTCTAATACTTTCGGTGATTCTCAGCAGTTGTTGTGCTGTGGATAGCTGTTTTCTGAACCCAAACTGGTACGGTATCATGTGGCTTTCCGTCGCTTCTTGCAGCCTTGTCAGGATGACTGCCTCTGCTACTTTACTCAGAGAAGAGAGCAAACTTATTGGCCTATAGCTGACTGGGTCCTGGGCATTTTTGCCCGGCTTGATAATCGGAACAACGATAGCCGTTTTCCATGCATTGGGGAAGTGGTGGAATTTCAGAATGGCATTAATGATTTCGACCAATCGAAAGATATATTTTATAGGTAGCCTCTTTAACATGAGGTTAGTGAACCCATCTATGCCTGGGCTTTTACCTTTTTTGAGCTTGCCAATGATTTGGACTATCTCAGAGGCCTTACAAGGCTCGATTTTGTCAGTAGGGCGTCGTTTAAAGAATTTGTTAATTCTTCTCTGCACTAATGCCTCAGTTTGGGAGATGTTCAGTTGGAACTACTTCTCTAAGCTGTCAGCAATTGTTCGGTTCTTTTCCTGATTAGTGAAACCATTTTTGTGCTTGTAATGAGGGGGGACATATGGAATTTGTCTCCCGTGCACCATCTAGCTTGCTTCCAGACTGTCCGTCTCGGGGTTTAGACTAGCAATTTTTTCAGCTTGCCTTTTCTCATTGGCCTGTTGGTGGAGTTTGCGCATGTGCGAGTGGGCTCTGTTGTACAGGTTTTTATCACGGGGGTCTTTAGTCAGCTGGGAAATTTTCTTAAGTCAATTCCTAATTTGCGTTTGATCTCTGATTTCGTCGGAAATGTTTTCACCTGTTTTTTCATTCCATTTCCCATTCCTCATATGCCAAGACACTGTGAAAATGCACTCCGTGGCATAGTGAAGTGCCGTGCCAATTCCACCACAACCGCATTAATCGCTGTCAGACAGGTGAAACCTTTTGAGGTAGGCAGGGAAAAGGTCATGTTGAGAGAAGAAGATAACATCCTCTCTAATCCAGTTAATGGAACGGAGAATAGCGGTGAATACGGCTGTAACTGAGGGCATGATGTTATAGATTTTATGTCATTCTTTCATGAGGTTTTCCACTCCTCAAGTATGCTCTTCCTCAGGAGGCCTGTTATGTGCGGTTTAGGAAGCCTAGTAAGTGAATAGGGTTGCCATATTGCGTTGCGTCTTTTGCCAGTTGGTCTGCTCTCTCATTGCCTATATTGCCTGCATGCGCTTTATACTTTACCCATGATACTTTTATTATTTACCCACGATTATTTTACAATTATACCCACGATACTTTTATTCTTGGATTTGTTAGGAGGATTTTGAAAATTTGTCTGGCTGTTTGGTTTGTGCTCTTTGAATTGGAAGATGCCATGGTACTTGTTCTATGTGTATTTTAAAGGTATTGTGGTTTGGCAGATGAGATGCGTATATTACTGCTTCATGAAGTGCAATGAGTTCAGCTTAAAATACGGTGTTGTTGTTGTTCAGTTTAGCAGACCACTGGTAAGCCCAGATGTCATTGATCAAGACGCAGAAGGCAGCTCCAACACCGTGTTCGGTTTTCGAGCCATCTGTGAAAATATTTATAATGTCCATTCGGGCTATATTTGCTTCTCCGTCTTCTAAAGAGATTTGGGTCGGTTTTAGATGCTTTCCAGATCTTGCGGTTGAATATCTGTAAAGTTAGAGGAGAAGAGAGATTCTGATTTTGATATTTAAAATAACAAAAAACGGAATACAACTGCCATCTGACTCGTCATACGTTACTTCAAAGTTTTAGTACGTTTCGAAAGATTTATTCCAATGTGAATTGACAGAGGAGTAAAAATGTTCTCAAAACTGTAACAACATCTTAGACTATGCTTCATGGAAACTATTTATATGTGTCATATATGTGACAACAGTTCTCTAGTCAATTTACCATAAAGAGTTTTTTGCATGCATGAATACCAGTGCTAGGCACTTCTGCTCAGTCTCAATTGCTGCTTAAACCGCAATATAAAAACACATCGAAAAGACCAAGATTACATCTTAATATAAATGAAAGTCATTGTGAGTGTGTTCCACATCTCCTCCTAAACTAATGAATCGATTTCAACCAAACTTTGATCACTTACTATTTAAGACAAGAGGAAGATTATTGTCAATCTTTCAAAGTTTAATAAATTGTTAACTACGTGCAGACGATTTTGAAATAGCGCAAATTTTTAGCTACTCCGTTGCTGGGCAACGGTTAAACTTTGAACTAATTTAATTTTATTTCTGAAATTTTTGCTTATTTTTATAAATGTATTTTATATATGAAGAGAGTCCATCGTCATATTTTAAAAGCCCAAATCTTATTACAATTTCAGTTAATTGGAAATTAAGCAAGATTTTGGCATTTTCCGTGATATTTTTCGAAAATATGTATTATGTTACAAAAACTATATTTACACATAATAAAAGTTTAAAAAATTAGCTTTTCATGACACAAGTTTCATTTCCGTTCAATTCGTTTCCCTCATTTTAATAATTTTTCAAAAATTAAATTGTGTAAACAATTTATAATTTATAACACTTTTTTTATTGGTGAAGAACAACAATACATAAGAACTGTTGCTAGATCACATTAGAAGAATTTTGGATGATATATATTATTATTTTTAACTTATTATTATTATATATATATTATTATATTAACTTTATTATTTTTTTATTCATATTTATCCTAACGCTTTTTCTTAATGAAAAATTTACTATGTAATTGTACCAAAACATCCGTGTTTCAAGGTGGCATTATACTGTATATACGATTTTATGGCTGTTTGTGATCATAGTACTTTTGACGTATGTTTTAGATATTAACTGTTACGCTAAGGTGAAATATGGTAATGAAGAGCGAGGAAAACTGGCCTCCTCATATTAAATAATTCGCACAAGGAAAATACAATTACATAATAGGAAACAAAGTTTTGAACAATGCCGAAAGAAGTCCTCGAATGCAAGACATTTTCATTAAGAATCGATGTTTGCCTCCAGACGTCTTATTTATTAACATAGTAGTGCTGACATGCTCGAGAGTGAGATGGTGAAGTGATAGAATTTTTTTCTCACATTTATGATGGAATGTAACCAAAAGGAAGCATTAATCACCATTATTTGAAAATTTTTTAACAAACATAATATCGACATAAAAAAATGAAAGTTCAATTCTAAGACAATGATTCAAATATTTTGTCCCTTTCCTTTACATGACAAGCAACCAGGCACAAAGGGTGCTCAGAAAGGTCTTTTACAAATCTTAAGGATTGGTCAGCGTTACTGAAACAAGTCATTTTCGCATTAACACGTGTCAGAAACGCTATGGGAGTTCGCTACAAGGGTTCTTTGTCAGTGAATAAAGTAAAAAGAAGGAGTATGGCAAATAAAAGACATATTACAGATTTAATGTAATAAAAATTTACAATAGCACAACAACCAATTTGAATTATTAACAACAACAGAAGCGTGCATCGTTTCAGACGGCACGCCCTTTGAACACTTACTTTCAAACGTTTGTTATTGATGTGGCCATATCATACACAGTAAAGCACCTTTTATACGTATTTCAAGGGACTGACTTAAAATGGCGTATAAATGAAAAGACGCATAATCGAAATTTTACTAAACAGATTTGACTATCTAAAGTTAAATGCTACTAACGCAAATTCATTTAAAAGTATTAATTTTAAAGTTTTTGAAGACTGCATTAGTATAATACTACATAGTATGAAAATCAATATTTAAATTTAAATATTTATTTTAAATGTGAGAAAATCATACCTTTATTGCAAATTTTGAGTACTAATTATACTTATCTTAAACTATTTATGCGCCTGCAAAAGGCATTTAGTTAAGAAAATTTTTAACCGCCGTCTGACGTGCTGATTGTCTGTGAGTATTAAGCACATTATTATGAATCGGGGTACGTTAAGAACATTAAGTACATTATTAGAACGTGGCAAATCGATGTGAAACCGAACCTTGGCGTCGTAGAAACGAAGTGCATTAAAGTACCATTTATACATCTGCCAAAGGATTGACGTAAAACGACGCATAAACGAAATTTTATTAACAATTTCGATTATTACAAATTTAATGCTACTAATGCAAATTCGTTTAAAAGTAACAATTAAAGTTTTTTTAAGATAGTACAATTATAATACTACATAGTATAGGTATTAATAAATAAATTTTAAACTTAAACTATTTATCCTGAAGCTGAGAATAATCATATCTGTATTGCATATTACACATATCTTATACCAGGGGTTCCCAACCCTTTTTCTTTCGCGTACCCCTCGATTATTCTTTTTGTTTTCGCCTACCCCCTACTATCTCATCCAAACCCTCCCCCCACAATCATCCGTCTATTCAAAGAAGTTTTTTTATCAATAACGTTAAGGTTAGCTTAAAAGTTAAATGACTCGAATTAATAACATTTGCAGAATTTATTTTATA
The DNA here is from genome assembly GCA_013235015.1 of Araneus ventricosus. NCBI lineage: Eukaryota > Metazoa > Arthropoda > Arachnida > Araneae > Araneidae > Araneus > Araneus ventricosus. Next base: position 56,522 of record BGPR01006438.1, read on the forward strand.
TCTTATTCCATTTTTACAATAGTATCAGTTAAACGCCAAATGAAACCATTATTGTAATTATTGCGTTTTAATTTATAAGGATAGCTAGAAATTACACTTCGTAAAAATTTATTATTTAAGTGGTATAGTTATTAAATAGCAAGTAATCACTTGGAGAAATAAAATTCTATAACTGTTTAAATCCCTTATGTTTTCTTCTTTCCGCCATTAAGAACTTTGATTTCGCGTACCCCCAGGGGTACGCGTACCACAGGTTGGAAACCCCTGTCTTATACGATTAATATGCATGGATATAGGCGTTTAAATAAAAAGGCTTTAATACTCGTTTGACCTGTTGAGTGTCTGTGAGTATTAAGTACATCATTATGAATCGAATTAAGTTCTTCGAATACTGTTTCACTATTCTTTTGACAAAAGAAAAAAGCATGAAGTTTTTCAATAGAGTCCATTGGGTCTTTAAAGGTAGTTGGAATAACTTCTTCATCATCGCTTAAATTAGCACCAGACAATTTGTTTTCTATTAATTCATCAATTCTGAATAATTTCGAAGTCACGATTTCTTTATCACATTTCACCTACTAGAAAAGAGGAAATTTTCACCTTTTAGAACGGGGGAAAACGCCGTTAAACCGAAGCTTTGCGTCGCATGAACGGAGTACTTTATCATTACCATGAATACGAATGAATCGAGACTATGAAGAAACGGCGCATAAATGAGAAACATATAAACGGTTCTGTTTTTTACTGTACTTTATCAATACAAGTTATACGAATGGATAGGAAATGTAACGAAACAGCGTATAATAGATGCTTTTCTGTATGTCATGCTTCTTACGATTTGTAATGCAACCATGCAATCCATACGACTGTGGCAATTGTAAATTTACATTAAATTCAAACTCAGCTGCACATTTTATCTGTTATGTCGTTTTCCTTTACTTTCTCCAAAGACAATGAAGTCCCTTTGCGATTCCGAGAAATGTTCTGTTGCAAGAGTGACTTATTTATATATCCCTGACCTACATTTAAAGATTAGAAATAACTTTTCTGAGTACTATGTCTGGTTTCTTGTCACGTACGAGAAGCAGCCTGATATATATTTCAATCATTGTTTAGAATTGAACTCGCATTTTTTATGTCGACGTTCTTGTGTCTAACGTTTCCATTTGTGACTCTTCACATCCTAAACATAAGAAAACATTCTACCACTTCACCGACTTGAATCTCGAACATAGCACTACTATCAATTGATGAATATAAGATGTCTGGTATCAAAAATAGACTCTTCTTAAAAATTACTTGGATCCGAGAAATACTTTCACGGCATTCTACAAAATTTTATTTCTCAGTATATAATTTTTTTGATTGACGCGATGAATAAAAAAAAATAAATAAATTACTTCACATTTTAGCCAATAATTGCAATATGAGCTGTACAAGCAGTGAGCCTACTCAATAAATCGAAAGAATTAAAAATTTAATAAATCAATTTTAATTTGGCACCACTGATACATGTGAGTCAATGAAATCACCGTTTATACTCAGAAAACTGAAATATGCATGGCCAAAATAAAATATTAACTGGAAATTGAAACATCTGGATTTCTTTCGGCTAACTGCCAAAAGAGCTGTATGGCACCAACTGTGTTAGGTGCCATACTGCAGTTGGCAGCAAAAATTGAACTTTTTTTTTGAAAAATCAAGATGTCATGTTCGGAATAATACGAAGACAAAATTTGATTCCATTTGTCCTAACAGATTTTTTTAAATTGAGCTCTAAACACTTTGCGTTAATTAATGGCCACTTCGTGCCTGTAATATCACCTAACAGTTGTGAGGGAAAAGATTTGTGCACTAACGCTTCCTTCTATACACACACAAGTGAAATTTATAATACATGCTTTAATTAAAAGCGTTTAGTTTATAAAAGAAAATAAATAAATAAGGTGCGTCAATTAATGACATAATCCTTTGCACAAGGAATCCCTGATTTATTAAGATTTATTCCTCCGAATTTAAAAATTCTATCTTTATCAAAGGGTAAATTTTTGTACCATCGTCTTTTTATATTGCCCATCTTAGAACTAAAACGGTTCTTACGGACATAGTTAAAAATACAATGATCTGCGTCCACTATTTTTCTTCCGACTCGAATCCGTGATTCAAAAATTTTAAATCGCTTAAAATAATAAGGAAATGGTTCGTAACCAGTCAATCCTGTATCCTGTCTGTAGTTGAAAGATTTATTATCGATTATATCTTCGTAATATGGTCACTCTTCCTGACGCTATTCGGAAGGATACACATAGTGTAATTTAATAAGCTCGTAGTAGGTCGAACAGAACACAGAAATTAAATTATTTTACCTATTAGTTAATTTTTTTAATTAATTAGAAACCATTTTCATCTTTCTTGCAGTTATTCTGCACCAAAATGCATCTAATGAGGCAAATTAATTTTTAATTACAAAATTTGAATCTACATGTTCAGTGAATCCCTTAATGTCATCATCATCTTCATATTTTCCAGAGCATTCTCTGATTTTTGTCTTTATAATAAATTTCCTATAAGAGTAATTTTTATTACTATTGGTATCCTGCTTTTCAATCAAACAGTGAAAACCATCTCTTCCGAAGTTCGGGCTGCTCCTCCATTGTAATAGGCCTTCCCTTCGACTCGGTATTAAATTGCAGCTGATCAGAACCTAAAAAAGATGCTGCACCCTCCTACTTGAATATATATATATATATATATGTAATAATCTCACTTAATTTTATTCCAAATTCTGGTATTATATATTTTAAAATCTTAATGTATTCCAAAATGTATTCCAAAAATTATTACTAAAAGAATATTTAATCGCTTTCACGTACCGACAGAAAATCATGACGGCGTCTCTTTGGCACCAGACTTTTTCCCTGAAACGCCTACGTAACTTATTAAAAATACCCAATATTCCCTTCACTTGGATCACGTGTCAATATGTTATTCCCTTATCCGAGAGAATACAGGGATTTTGCACTTCACTTTCGCTTGTAACCTAAACGTAGATGGACGTATATCCACCACTCTCCTATTGATAATAAAATAAGAGGTAACACTGTGATGTACAGAATGCAGACTAAATTTTACCTCTTTAATTATAATCCTAATCTCACCAACATCATTCCATGTCATAAGTTAAAAATACAGCTTTAAATTCCTTAAGATTTTTTTATCTCAAAAGTGAAAAAATGTAGCATCTATTTTGGGAGTGCTGATAAATTATATTAAAATCTTTCGATATTATAAAAAATTATACTTGCCACTAAAATTATAAAACTGAAATTTATATATAAATATATTTTAGCTCCTACTATATGAAAGGTATCGTCTGTTTATAAATTGCGCGTGTTCTTTCGTGACCTTCGAGATAAACAAGGCCCGGGAACAGACGGAATTTTGTACAATGAGTCATCACCTTAAGGGAGGCGAAACGACGAAGCGAAGTGTCTTATGTGAACTGCAAAGCGTAGCGTCGTGTCGAGAATCGATGTCCAGTCGTAAGTTAAGGAATGTTTTTTGTGTGACAGTTCTCCAAATTCCACTGGATTATTAACCAGAGTGCTGTTTATAACTTTTTCGAAAGGTAAGTGTAGAAATATTTATTTATTCTTACCTTAAACATGTTTTAATTCTGCATGTTGATAAGCCTAACTCAATGATTCGTATAGATATTAAAGCTACCTGATTATACTAATTTCGAATGCTTATACTCATTATTTAAAATTGCCGTGCAATCATTACATTAATACAATGTGTTTATTTGTTAGCTAAGTGGAATCGTTAGTGTATGAAAATTTAATCCAATACTGCGAGTGTATTATGTACTAACAAATCTTTCATAAGAATATTTTTAAACTAGTTTCTGCAAGAAATTTAACCTTCCCTTTCACATAAAATAAAAGTCGCTTTCAAAATTGATTAATGTTTTAAAATGCCATCTATGTAATGTTTTTTTAAACATTTATTAAAATTTTCCAAGTATGGACACGTTGTTTGTTATCATTTTGAATGCTGAGTCTTCCAAGAGTATATTCATTTTTTACAATAGACAGAAGAAACTTATATGTTATTACTAAATTTGAATTTCCTCGAAGATTGTTTTTAAACCATTTTTACTTACTTTATTACTTCCATTATGATAAATTCAAAAGATAGCAGTTCTTGCATGTTTTTATACACATTGTTAAAAGGTTTCTGTTAAAAATGTTTCTTGCACAAGCTGAGACTTTTATTATAATAGGAACTTATTTTCTCTGTTATAAATGTTAGTGAAACAGTGTCACTTAAAACATAGAAAGTTTATTCAAATTACTGATTATCTTAGTTAACTAATGGATTTCTATTTTATTTTACTTTATAATAATATTTAGTATGATAAATTTATTTTGTCTCTTAAAATATTATCCATGCTAACCGATTAATTATATGCAAGCTTCATATAGGATATTTTGTTTATTCATAGTTTTTTCTCATCCTAACTTTAAATTATTGCAAAATTTAATATATGACATATGGGCATTATTTTTGTTGTTGTTTGTTAGTGAAATTTTATGATTGTGTCATTTTAATGAGTTATTCTTCATTTACAGATGCCAAATACATGCTGTGTGACAAACTGCCGAGGCAACTATGATGCAGAAAACAAGGTGGCAGTTTTCAGTTTCCCTAAAGTAGAAGAATTAAAATTAAAATGGATCCAGGCTATCCCTAGAAGAGATTTAGTTGTGACTAAAAATACAAAAGTAAGTTATCTCTACTTAGAAACACAAAACACTGTTTAAGAGTTAAAATAAACAAATAGAACTATTATTTCTATATTATTAATAAGTCAGGACAGCTTTAAGTGGATTTTTAATAAATTAAAATTAAGTAATATAAACTATTATGTTTGAATACTGTATTATAATATTTACTTTTATGAAATATTTGATTTAATTTGTTTATCTTAGTTTTTTTTATTTGTCCAAATATTAATAAAAATACAACGCTGTTTAAAAAATTTTTGGCCTTCAATATCAAATAATAATGAGCTAAATTTAAATACCCATACCCATGTTTATTTGATATTATGAATCAAAATGTATTTAGAGAAATTATTTTGGAAGTAATAAATTATTTTCCTCTTTTAGGTATGCGAGAAGCATTTCACGGATGACGATATCGAAAGAGTTTCTACATTTTACAAGGAGTCAACGGGTGAAACACTTATTGCTAAATTGAAGAAGCCAAGACTTAAAGAAGGTGCAACACCAAAAATTTTCCCACATTGCCCTTCATATTTATCCTCTACAAAGGTTGCTCGTGATGGACCAGAAGTAAGAAAATTGAATTTGGAGGAGCAACACCTTCACAAGGCTATCGCCGACAGTTTACTTACGAAAGAGCAATACGACAACAAATTCAGTTTTCAAAATTTTGTGGAAATGCAGAATTGCTTCACTATTAATGAAGTGCCTCCTTTTTGGTCCATAATTCATAAAGACAAGCATATAATTTTTTTATCATTAGTTATAACTGATTGTGTACCATGCATAACCTATGCAATTACAATTAATGATGTTTTGCAACTGAGCATATCGTATAAAGGGCAGAATCTCTCCAAACACAAGGATACAAAGTTACCTATAAAAGTAAGTAATTTTAATCAAGTACTGGATATTTTAAAGAACTATGAAACAAATGTAATAAACTATGATAATCCATTAGATGATAATTTATATTTTGTAACTTCTTCTCTAAAGAAATCAATGAATCTTGTTGAGGATAAATTTAAATTCTTGATAGAATTTTTCATTGAGCAACTGCACCTTTTAAAATTAAATCCAGTAAGATATCGATATTCCTCAAACATGCTTATTTTTTCTTCTCTTTTATTTCATATATCTCCGCAAGCATATAAATTTATGCGTCATTCAGGTAATTTAATATTGCCTGACCCTAGTACAATAAGAAAAGTCAGCTCAATGTTAAGATCATCACCAGTTTATGAACAACAAGATAAATATTTCCTTTCTTATGCTAAACAAATATTTTCAAAAATAAGTGATGGGGATCATAATGTTTTTTTGCTGCTTGATGAGATTCATATGAAACCTTTCATGGATTATAAAGGGGGAAATATTGTGGGTAACTCCTATGATAATGCAAACTTGGCCACAAGTGCACATGTGTTTATGTTAAACAGCATTTCTTCATCATTCAAGGATGTTGTTCACATTGTTCCCGTAAGCCATATCGTGGCTGAAGATTTATTTACTTTACTAAAAAAGATAATTCTTGCTTTAGAGGAAATTGGATTTAAAGTTATGGGCATTGTCACTGATAACAATTCAATAAATCGAAAAGCTGTTTCTAATTTCAATAATCCTCCACAATTCCAAGTACAATATCAGCATCCAGCAGATGAGAAAAGGCCTTTGTTTTATTTGATTGATTCAGTTCATCTCATAAAATGTGTGAGAAACAATTGGATCAATCAAAAAAATGGATATTTTATGTATTATCCCCAGTTTGAAGGAGAGGAAAATTCAGTTCAGACAGCCTCTTTTAGTGTCCTTCGAAAGTTATATGATATTGAGTCATCAGAATTGTTAAAGTTTGGTATTGGGTTAACACGAAAAGCTCTCTGGCCGACAAATCTTGAACGCCAAAATGTTAGTCTTGCTCTGAAAATTTTCAGTTCAAATCTGGTCAAGGGCTTATTAGAGTTAGGTGAAAAACATAGCCTCATGCATTATGGTGACACTGCAAATTTTCTAAATATATTTTGCACCTGGTGGGACATTGCCAATGTAAAAACTGTGACAAAAGGAAAACACAAAAACAATCCTATGGCTGAACCAATTACTGATTCCCTTAATGATATTAAAAAAGAGTTCTTAAAAAAGTTCATAGCTTGGTTAGACAAGTATGAAAAAATGGATTCTAATAATGGCAGATTTAGTCGAGAGACTCATTCAGCTTTACGTCAAACCTCTCAAGCCTTTTTATCCGTAACTGAATACTGTTGTAATAATTTAAATATGTCATATTTATTATTAGGAAAGATTCAAACAGACAAACTTGAATCTCGTTTTGGACAATACCGCAGCATGTCTGGTGACCAATATCATATCTCCATTCGTCAGCTCTACGAAACTGAGAATAAGCTTAGAATAAGTAGGGAATTAAAGCTTATTTCTCATACTTCTGGGAGCTTTGATATTGACTTGTTTGATAACTGTGACCAGGATGAAAATTCAGTAGAAATTATTGATGATTTTTTTCAGGACATTGAAGTTTCTAATTCAGATATAGATAAAGTGGCAGATTCTTTACCAGTTATAACTTATTTGGCTGGATATTGCTCCCATTCTGCTCACAAAAATGTTAAGTGCTACAAGTGTAGAAAGAAATTACTCACCGATAAAGAAATGGATGTTGATAATTTTAAACTAATTAAAAGTTGTGATAGGGGAGGGTTACTTTATCCATCGGAATTCGTTACTAATATTGTTCTACACATTTATATTGTAACTCAAAAATTAATCAGTGAAAAATATGAGCTTCAATTTTTAAAAGTTCAAAATCAACGCAATTTGGTGATGAAATTAGTTGAAGAGCTGTTAATGTCAAAAGACATGTGGGACTTTTCAGTGTGTAGCTGTGGATATACCTTTGAAAAAGTAATTGCTAAAATAATGAAATCAGCTACTAACACGTTACTTAATAATTATTGTAAAATTAAAAATGATAAACAAAAGGGTTCAAAAACTAAGAAGAAACGGAAATTAGAAACTCTCAGTGAAATCAAGAACACGAGTTCTCTCTTAGAGAAAAAAACCAAAACAAACACAAAATAATTATTTCATTTACTGATAGAATGTTTATTTTGTATTTCATCATAATATTGATATTTTTTTGCATGTGCTGTACTTGTATTTTGAAATAAAAAGTACTCTCAAGTTTTATGTACATACTAGTTTAAAGCTGTATTTGTCATTTGTTGAAAAATTTGTAAACATTGTTTGTATATAATAAATATTTTTTGACAATTTATGTGTTGTTGTTTATTAATATGTTGTGGATAATTTATGTGTTTCTGTAAATTTTTAATTCTTCAACCAGAAAAAAATTATGCAAAGTTCAGTGTTTTTTAATTAAATTTATACCTAAAAAATTAAGAATTTTATAAATAATTTTTCAAGCTAAATATTTAGTATTTTGATTCTAGAATTGTCTCTTGGTTAATTTTTAATATTATATAAGTAGCAATAAAGATCTCAATTCTTTACTTCAGTATCATTGAAATCACTAATTTAATAAAAAGCTTCTGGTAGAAAATACTTGGGGTAATCACCTTGATTAAAATTCTGATTTAAATGAATTTGAAAGATACTGAAAGTGTTACATTATGTTTTATGAAGTGATTAGATTCTTGACAAAATATTCTTAAAGAGTTGATACCTTAAAAAGTACATTGCAGATTTAAATGTTTATTACAAGTCTTTGTACAAAGAAACTTCAAAATAAATTTAAATAGTTAAATGTCTTTATTTTATTGAATTTTATTACATCTTACATTAAAATTAGAAAGTATATTTTAAAAAATTACAGATTTTGTAAATATTTAAAAAAGGATAAAACTATTTCTAAGGTTAGAAATAATAGAATAGTTTCACATCTTATTACAAGTTTTGGCAGGTGTGTTATTGAAAACATTTATTTAAATCAGATCAATTATCTAAAAATATTTGATATAAAAACAGGATTAATTGGTAAATTTTTTTTAATATTGTTGGTCTAGTGAATGGCTTAATTTTATAGAAATAAGATATTTTTTTAATATATACTCAAGTTATTAATAACAATTTCATTTTATACTAGCTAGGTTTTTATAAAATTGGTATATTCGGTTACTTTAATCAAGATGAAACAAAATTACTTTTATTTTGTTTCGATGGAAATTGTTTAAAAACATCTTGCTAGCATAAATTGTGCTTAAGGAATGTATTTTTTTTGTACTATAAATAAGATTGATAGTTATTTAAAGACACGACAGTTTTTTTTTTTTTTAATTGGAAGTAAATAAATGCTAAATGCAAAGTTTCATTTAAAAATATATATTTTTTTTAAAAAAATTTAATCATGATTTTGTCAGCCTTGTTTGTTAACTACTGTTTTTTCCATGAATTTTCATAGTAACTTGAAAATAAAATAGTTTCTCCAATATGGTTATGGTATCAAAAAAATTATCAGAATAAAGTTATATTTTGTTAAATCCAGTAAAATGTTTTTTAAAACATTTAATACTGTTTTATTGCAGCATATTCTGAAAGAGAAGTAATTTTTAAAAATTTTCGCTTAATATTTTGATTGACTTAAATTTCTATTAATGTCGGCGATCAATTAAATAATTCTTTTTATTGAAAATAATACATTTATGGGTATAAGTAAAAAGGCCCTATTTTAAAAATGAAATTGATTTAAAAATGAAAAACGCCGCGTTTTCGCAGATAGAATCGCGAACATTATAAGCTATCTTCCTTTGCTTGTGGTGAAAGTCTTCGTTCCCTCTTCATGATGACTCATGTTCCGAGTTCCTGGGCCTTCTGTTATCTCGAAGGTCACGGTTCTTTACCGTGAACATGCGAGATATAAGAAAAGGTAGAAACCACAACTTTGCGAGTGTCATCAGCCGAATGTGGAATACGGCAGCAGCGCTCCTCAACGGGGAATAAGGAATCTCATCAATCTTTGATATTGCCTATTCGGCGAAAACTATGCAAATTTTCATAACTGAATTTTATTAGTGTTCGCAATTGTGGCTTATCGCACATTTTTCCCTTTCCAAATTAACTTAGTTTAAAGTTTCATTATGTTTACAAAGAAATTTAAAACCATTTTTATAATTAAGCTCAGTATACACAAATATTCGTCCCATTAACAACTTCAGATAAAAAGTCTTGCTGTTAGATTGAAGATTTAGCTGATTCTTCGAGATTAGATCGAGTATATTAAATAGATGCTTTAAAACTTTTAACAGCTGGCTTTTAATCGAATTAAAATGTATAACAAACCAATTATTAAAGTTAATTTCGTTTTCCCACTTAAAATGTATAATTCCGTCATTTTGGTAAAATTGATTTGACATATTAAAACTCTCATCATATGGAATATAATTATATAAAACATCATAAATTATTTCTTGATAGATTTAACGCAGCGTGCGTTGACAAAGGAGTGAAAATATGCTAGAGAATTTAACTACATGTTAGGCGCTGCTTTGTTTTATCGAAAGCAAAGCATTATTTATATATCATATGTGCCAGAATAGTTATCGACTCGTAATTTTTTTCTAAGTAGATTAAATGAGATTCTATGACAAATTAGATGTGTTATTGTAAATTATAAATAATACATTCTTAATCAAATTTTAAATATTAGGACAAAATTCCTTGAATTATTTTAGAAACTTTTTAGGAACAGTTTTGTATCTATACACTCTACTGAAGAAAGCAACTGCTATTGTTGGTGATCAGAGCACTTTTAAGATGCCTTTTTTTATAAGTTAATATACTATGTTCGAAATGAGTTTAAAATTAAAAAAACACCTACTCGTTAAAAAATGCACTAATTGATTAAGAATAACTCCAGACTGATTGCTACTACACACATTTTTTATCACAGATAAATATAAGCATTTTATTAAAAATGATTATCATTACACAGAAGGTTATAACATTAAATTTGAAGTTAATTTTTAGAATGATTCATTTCACGTTTTTTTTTTTAATATTTATTCATACTATGTAGATGATCCTCTTTGAATTATTCATTCTCATTTCAATAAAAGGAAATGAGATTTATTAATTTGTTTGTCTTCTCAAATCTCATGCGAACGTGAAATCCGCGAAGTTTTAAATTATTTTGTTTTATTTTCATTTTTATTATCTTTTTAACTGTAAACAAATCTTGTGAGACAGATGTTTCGTTTTTTTCCCCTCACAATAACTCTTGACTGAACTCTGCTTTCTGATTCTTTTTTTCATTCCGGTGATATTAAGGTGAAAACGATTTTTTTGGAAAGGCATTTGAAGTTGTTGTTATGCTGGTAACATACTGAGTTTTTTCTTATAATAAGGATAAAGTAGAAGCCAATATGCGGGCAGAGTAATTACAAAATAATCATCGGGTTTTAAAATGATATAACTTTAAAAATACTAATTACGCTAATTAATGAAAATCGGAAGATATTAAATGTGAACTCGTGAAACTGAAAGGGATTTTAAATATTTCATCTGCATCTGCAGAATCGGATTTTCATATTTTTACGCCTTCTAAGCACCCAATTATGCTTCTCCCCCGTTCAAAAAGTTGTTTTAGAATTTTCAGTTTCATATATGATGGATACGTAAAACAAAGATAAATAATATCTTTTGCATTTAGAATCAAACTTGCATTAAACCTTATGTAAGCAAGCCATGATGTGTACATATTTTTTTATAATTAACTAAGGGTTCACTCCTAAATATTTGGAGAAGACTCATATCAGTTTTTCTGTTCACGGCTTTCAGACACACCTGAGTGAATTAAAATACACATAAAAATAGTAATTAAGAACCTAGTATCCTTAAATATATAGAAATCAAGCAATACGATTGTTAATCATACACTTGGAATTACTATTTTTTAGTAAAGTCCGAATTCTTCCTTTCTCACTGGATTACGCTAAGTGGGTGAGAGAGATATAGCAAATGCTTTTTGCTTATGACTGTGCAAGAAAGTTTAAGCTGAAGAGACGACAACGTTAAGATACCACTATTTTTATTTAATGTATATGCTGAAGCGGCTCGTCCATTTGCATTATTTTAAAACCTTATTATTAGTTTATTTCGTAGCATTTATAGACCCTTTCTTTCTGATAATTAATGATCTTTACTAAATGCATATTAAACCGCCAGTTAGTCGCATTCTGTAATCTCAGTTAATATCTATAAACTAATCCCTGTTCCCCGAAACACCGCCGAGAGTTGAAGTTAAAAGCAAAAGTAAAGCTGGTTTGGAAAGAATGTATTTCATATCTTGAGAGATTTGTTTTGCAACAAACTGCCGCCTCTGTGCATATGGATGTAAATTTTTAAGAAGTGCAGCATTTTATTTCATATTTTAAGAATAATTTTGAAAATTTTGTAAATATTTGGTTGTTATTTGTTCAGTATAAATGCCCCCTGCGACAGCTTCTCCTTAGGTCTAGGCAAAGATTGGGTATATGCAGCGGTGGCTAGTGAACTCAAAACTTAGCAGTGTTGCAAAAGATATTTCTCAAGGGCTGAAATGCATTCTGCCCAAACCAGCGGGAATGTTCTCCACTCGACTTTCTCGTAGAATTACACAATACGACGAGTTTTGTGTTTGATTTCATATAGTGTAGAAAATTGAGTGTGTAACTCGGACGTCTTCCCATCGGTCTATTGCGTCTAGAATTTACGGTTTTGATGTCAAGACGCCATTTCAACATTCATTTATCTTGCTTAGTGTGGCTTGTAGTTACACAAAACTCGTCGTATTGTGTAATTATATGAGAAAGTCGAGTGGAGAACATTCTCGCTGGTTTGGACAGATAATGCATTTCAGCCCTTGAGAAATATCTTTTGCAACACTGCTGAATTTTGAGTTCACTAGCCACCACTGCATATTCTCAGTCTTTGCCTAGACCTAAGGAGAAGTTGTCGCAGGGGGCATCTATTCTGAACAAATAACAACCAAATATCTACAAAATTATTCTCAAAATATGAAATAAAATGCTGCTCTTTTTGCTTTCTCGTATACGAAGAGAAAGTATTGTAATCGACAAAACAATTAGAACTCGAGATTTTGACGAATCTCCATGTTTTAGATCTCCCCGAGTCCTAAAAATACAATTTGTGCTTAGTGTGGCTTGTAGTTACTATGTTCATACACACACCGACAGTCTATCCATTGGCGTATATGGTCCAAAATTATAGACATATCTATAATTTTAGTGCTTAAGACAATGTACTAAAATCCATTTATTTTGCTTGTTATTATTAAGAGTTAACGTGTTCACATCTGAATGCATAGACAGATCACAAACAGTCATTCCTTTGACAGATTTGGTCGAACATATCATACAGATCCAGAGTTCTATTTAAAAAAAACGATATGCCGTATTTCATCTACATAGATCGCTGCGTTTTTGAGTTACCGTGTTGAAATACTGGCCGACGGACAGGTTGACAGACTTTGTTTAATGAATTCCGATCAAATTTTGCTGCAAATCTACAGTTTTTGTTTAAAAACCTAGAGAATACTAAATTTTATCTGCCTACCTTGTAGAGTTTTCGATTTATCGTTTTCACAAAGGAGCATCTTATAGGGAGGTCAAGAAAACGCTCAGATTCTTTAAAATCTCGGTGTCAAATCTTTTGAAAATTGCAAAACTTTCCTTCAGTACACGAGAAAGTTAAAATTACTGTTAACTTTTATTAAATAAGAGTTAATCGAGAGCTTTGTCAAGCTTATTTCACAAGCTCATATAAATCGTACGTCCCGTTTTCAATAGACAAAAAATCCCTTTAAAAAGGTTTATTTTCCCCTATTATGTAAAACAATTTTATGCGAACCATTAATGGAAGTGACGTAAAGAAAACCGCCTTAGTGTAACATACACCAAGCAGGAAGCATTTCCTTTGACAGAATATTAAAGAAAAAAATTTATATAGAAACATCGAGAGAAGCAAATTAGGCAAGCGAAAATGGAGAATATAAGAGTCTTCTTTCCTCCTGTTTGTGATTTATCTTATGATTAAGGATAGACTGGTCAAGGATAGGATTCGGTTGATATCCGGTTTCGCTGTAACAGGTACAAGTTGACACTGACACTCCATTGTAACTGATGCAACCGAATGCAATATATGGACAAAAGTATCCGAACACTTTCAGATTTTTCACATTTTTCAGAATTTCCCCGGAAAGAATTAGCTGACTGCCCTTAAACTTCGACCATGTTAAGAATAGACTGTAACTCACATTTTACATTGAAGATGCGGTCCTGAGGCCAATTAGGGGACCGTCTACAAACTGATGAAGACAAAAACATTTTTGGCCCACCCCGATTCAAAAAAAGCTTATAACGAGATGAGACTTTTCGCAATGTTTATGTATGATGTGCATAATATTTACATGAATTTTCGTAAACGTAGCACAAATATTTGGGAAGATATAAAGACTTTCTTAAAAAGTCCAAAATTTTCCAGCCTGTATTTTGCTTATAAGATGCAGTGTTTTCTGTTATATTATGTGACACTTTTAGAAAAAGTGACAATACAGGCATTGTGTAAAAATTTAGAAAAGAAGTTATGAATATTACAGGAAATATTACCATTTTTAGTAAATACCATTTTACTGCGCATGCGCGAGATATAGTGTAATTTTTCTTTCACAAATTTAAAGCCAGATATATAGGGCAACTTATATAAAAAAATTCAGGTCAATATCATTAGTATTCAGAAAGATATCGGCATTACAAGGAGCAGAGTTTTAGCTCCTATCGAAGAGAAGCTAAAAGATGAGGGGTTGTACTCAAATTAATATTTTTTAAACTTGTATCTTTGAATAGTTATATTGAATTGTATAATGGTTAGAATTTGCTAAATACCCATGCACTTATCAATTAAGTGCATAACTTAAATTCTAACTAATTATGCACTATAAATAACAAAAAAGTTTTACATGATTATTAACAAGTTACATATTGCTACAATTTTACGGCTAAGCTATATTTTTAAATATATTACGGCCAAACGATTTTTTCATCTAATTAATTTCTTTTCTTAAAATATTTTAATAATTCTCAAATATATTTTTTTATTCGTTACAAATATTACATGTGTTCATGGGTATTTAGCAAATTTCTAACCACTATACAATTCAATATAATATATATAATAATACAATATATTCAAAGATACAAGCTTAAAAAATATCAATTTGTGTACAACCCTCATGTTTTAGCTTCTCTTCGATGGGAGCTGAAATTCTGCTCGTTGAAGGGCCGATATCTTTCTGAATACTTACGATATAGAACTTAATTTTATTTATATAAATTGCACTATATATCTGCCTTTAAAATTGTGGAAAAAATTACGCTATGTCGCATGCGCAGTAAAAAGTATTTACTAAAAATGTTCATATTTCCTGTAATATTCAAAACTTTTTTTTTCCACATTTTTACCCAATGCTTCTCTAACATATTGTCATTTTTTCTGAAAGTGTCGTATAACAGAAAACTACATGTTATAAGCAAAAAACAGGCTGGAAAATTTTGGACTTCTTAAGAAAACCTTTATATCTTCCCAAATATTTGCGCTACGTTTACGAAAATTCATGTAAATATTATGCACATCATACATAACCATTGCTGAAAGTCTGATCTCGTTATAAGCTTTCTTTGAAGCGTGGTGGCCAAAAATATTTTTGTCTTCATCAGTTTGTAAACGGTCCCCTTATTGGCCTCAGGACCTAATCTTCAATGTAAAATGTGATTTACAGTCTATTCTTAACATGGTGGAAGTTTAAGAGCAGTCAGTTAATTCTTTCCGGAGAAATTCTAAAAAATGTGAAAATCCTCTAAGTGCCCGGATACTTTTCTCCATGTAGTGTAGCTTTCTACCTTAATTGCTCGTTACTTATACCTGATACAAAGTAATAAGTGAGTTGAAAAGTATCACTCAGCTCTAGTCCGGAAGCAATTCTGGAGTCACCGCTACCCCGGGTTTTCCCTTGGTTTAGTGTGCTGTCACAGAGAGGGCAGAAAATTTGGCAGCTATTTTTCGTGTAGTTTTACTTATAGGACGACTACTTTTATAAGATATGTTCTGCTTGTTACTTTCATTTTCCATAATTGGATCAGTTTTAAAAATTCGTGTTCAAAAGTTTAATTCCGGACACATTATAGAAGAATTTCCTTTGGCACACTCATCTCATGGAAATATCATATTCCTTTGTTAAGAAGGAAACTCCTGTCATCTAAAGAAATTTTCTGGAAAGACTTGCAATCTTCCATATTATGTTTATCTTCAAAGACCAAACCATTAATTCTTCTTTCCCCACCCACCGCCCCAAAATTCTTTCTTTGACCACTAAATAACCCTACATCCTTTGGTATATTTTTGTTACTGTCCTTTATCTTATTAGATTTTTGAAGCCAAAAAAAACATTGTCTAACTAAATTAATACTTTCTTTCGGATTTTCTTTATCATGGATTGCAACAGCACTTTTGGTTTAGAAGTGTTGTATTCTTTTTCTTAATCACGAAGTTGGAATATCTGTCCCATACTTTTTAATATATCCTCAGATAAACAAAGAATACCCCTCCCTGGCCGAAGCCGCACGGTGGGATTCACAACCGACTGCAAAAAAGCAAACCCTCAAGTACATAGCACAGGACGATACTTGTCGACATTTGTCGATACACAAAATCCACTGGCTGCTGCGTGTTGGTATTGTTTCCCTTTACAATAAAAAGTATTATATTATATTACAGAAATGTAACTTAATAGCATAAACACAAAATCAAAAAAAAATTTTTTAATACATAAGTGCAAAAGTTAATCAATGTCTAAACCTCCTAAAATGAAGGCAAGTTGCAGTTCAATTATTTTCGCCGCGTTCTTCTTGCAAGATGCTAATATCATAACTTTAACAGTATCAGGATTATACCAATATTTGGGCCAAATCAACCTATAACTTTCACAACGTTTGCATCTCATCATTAGGTGTTCCAGTGTCCCAATATCTTCACCACAGTCGCCAAATTTGGTTTTTATGAAATAACCTCTCCTGATAAGTTCCAAATAGTCCATGGGTTGTATAAATCTGCAGTCCATGGATCCTCGGGTAAGCAGGCTTTGGTCAAAGTATACGATATCGGTATTTACTTGCCTTATGTCACTACAATAAATTGAACGAGTAGTCGAAGTTATGGTATATCTCTAAAGCCATATGTTGAGTTTCAATCGTCTTAAAGTTTGAATAAATTACTTCTTCTTTCTGGTTTAATTGCATCAGTCAAAGATAAGCTCAAAAGTTCACGTATATTAACTTCGACTAGTACATCGCCCTTTCGAAAACGCGTTTTCAAATACTCAATTGCGAGTTTGTTATTATTTTCCGGAGTTGGTTCAAACTTATTATTATATCTTGGGTTTTTGATTTTTCGACTGTGGAATGTATCAAGCCTTGAAATTTGTCTAATGAAGCTAAAGTACATTTATCATCAACCTTTTTGAAACATTCCTCAAATTCCTAGATATCCTGAAATTCCTCCACTAAATTTCCTTAATTAAATTTTAAGAAGTTTATTTTCTTTGAAAATTTTCGGAACCAGAGCGGCCTCCTGTCGGTTGGGTGGGTATGTGTGAAACTTTATTCAGAACAAAGAGAAAAAAAACAACTTAGATATTTTAACAAGCATATTATACAATTTTGTTATATTAAAAATTACAAAATAATAAAATAAATGTTGAACACAATAAAACCGGTCAAGATGAATGTAGAATTTACAAGAAGCCAAATTGAGAACTATGAGCCCGGAGAACCTTTAATAAGTTAGTGGTATTCCAGGAGTTAGTTTGCATTGCTAGGAGTAGAAAAATGCCAAGAAGAGGTGAACGGACATGATGTTGCGAACTGAATTGGAGAGCCCACTACTCCACAGCTGCATAAACCTGTGGATTTTCAGACTGATTTATTGTTTCATTTTTTTATTGTGCCATTTTCAGACTGATGAACATATCGGAATAATATTCAATTCCACATAACTGCTTTTTGAAAATTCCTTCAGCTCATTTTATGCCATTTTTCAATCCTTCAATTAAATCCTTATTTTAAGCCACTAATTTCAGTCATTTTTAAGTAAATTAAGATGATAAAAGCTCATCGTCATCTATATTTACTCTTAATTTCAATTGGTCGCGAAGTTAGCTAGCAGTTCTAGTAAAATTACTTCTGAAATAAGCTCTATCCCTTTTAATATCATCCATTTTTAATTTCCTTTAGCAATCGGTATTAGTAAAAGATGCTCTGTATTATTGTTCCGATATCTTCCCGATATTGTGCTGCATTCAGAGTATCGAACAACATAGTGGAGATACCTTGTGCTATTAAGGATAGATAAACAATCTCTTATTTTTCATAAATTTTTTCTCATAAATTTGATATGTTATTTTCCATAACTTTTTCATAACAAATCTATAATTATCTTCGTCTTTTAGCATTAATTATGACAGATATTCTTTAAAGAATATATAGGATTTCAGACTAAATTTTGCATCTTCTATTCTTAACCACATCACTTTTATGCGTAATGTAATTCCTTGTTATAAGTTAAAAATATAACCTTACAATCTTTAAAATGTTCTGTTTAAACATATTAAAATTTGGATAGCACTTTGGAATTTCTATATAAACAATAATAAAGTACCTTTGTTCGATTAAAAGTTTTCAGCTGCACCACTAAAAATATAACACTAATCCTTATATATATTTATATAAAAAGTTGCCAGAGGCTAAACAATCGTATCATTTTCTCTTTACTAAACGCGTGCTCATTTTTGTGGACACGTATGATGTTAGTAAACGGTAGGAACACGAACTTGGAGACTTACTAACTTAGCCAAAACTGGAATACAATCGCAACGCTTCTCAACGGCCAATAAGGAAGTTAAGAACCCCTTGGTGTTGCCTATTTGGCGAAAACGGTGTTGTGACAAAATAAATTTTATTAGTGCCCTTATTTCAAATATTGTCCTTTACGAATTTTACTTAGTTTGCACTATTAATATGCATAAAAAATGTATTTTGCAACTGTTTTTATAATTTAGCTAAATGTTATCGAATTTTCGCAAATGACTTCAGCTCGAAATCCTTGCTGTAGTTTGAAGATTCAGCTGATTCTCCGAAATTAGAAGTAGTATATCTAACACAGTATTAAAACTTTAAATAACTGCTTGTTAATTGAAAGAAAAATATAAAGCAAACCGGAAATTAAAATTCGCTTTCGTTGCTTCATATAAAATGTATTACTTTGTCATTGTGGTAAAGTTACTTTGATACTTAAAAATGATGAAAACGGAATAAAACTGCTATCTGAGATATCATGCATTATTCCTTGAAAGATTTGCCATTTTTCAGCAGATTTATTGCAATATGAGCTGACAGAGGATGAAAAGTATCCCAACGAAAGTAACTACTCCTTATGTCTCTATTATGATCTATGGCAACTATTTATGGGTGGCACATATACGACAATATTTCTAGAATTAATTTGTTTTAAGTATAAGCAGATGAAATTAGATTCTCTGTTAAATTATACGTGTATGGAATTTCTCAGATGATTTCAAAGTTTCAAGATGTGCTTCGTGGAGGCATCATACTGTATTAAAGCTTTTGTGGTTGTTTGTGATCGTAGTACTAGGTATAAATTCAGTGACGAAACTAGGCATTTTGGCGCCCGGGGTAAAATCTGCAATTAGCGCCTCCTACACCTACCCCGAACACTAACAAATAACACATAGATTAATTTGCTTAAAATCTTAATTAAAATCTACCGTTCTATACTGATAAAGGACTGGCGACTAAAAATAGGATAAGAAAATCACTAATTAAGATGTTTGTAAGTATTTAATAAAGAAAAAACATGCGCAGAAAGTGATTTTGTTTGACCTAATACAAATACGCTAAGTTTAAGTTTTACACAGTGTACATTAGAAAAAACATGTACAATAATATAACAAAGATAATATCTTAACTAAGTGTTCCACTTGAAAAATTAATGTTTCAAACATTTTTCAGGTGGATAGGTTAGTTTACTCTGTTATCCATTAAACAAATTATTTTAGTTTAATTTTCCTCTTTGCTTCTAAAGTTTTTATCACATCATCGTAAGAAATGTTTGATGCTTTCTCATGTTCAATATAAATTACTGCAAGATTAGAAAGGGATGCTTGGTTAAGTTTCTTAAATAGTTTTTTATGATTTTAAAACTTTCCTCATTTGATGCGACAGAAACTGGTAGAGTCAAGTAGATTCTTAGTTTTGTGGTCAAATTTTAATAGTTTTCATTCTAGTTGTATATAAACAATTTAAAAAGTCAGGGGCAATTGAATTTAGCTTACTCTTTTTTGATTCATTTCCAGCTAAATTTTTGCTACTTATCACAGAAAACTTAAAACTCTCTATTTCAACAGATATTTCATTCTTGTCCAGTTCGTCTCGGTACAAATTTGCCAAAGTAGTAGTCTTCTCTTTTAAAATTTTGTTATCAAGAGTCGTCAGTTGTTTGGGAGACAAGAATCCGAAAATTTCATTCACCTTTTGCATTGATTGGAATCGTCTCTCTAACTCAGTTTCTATTCTATCATTCACTTGCAGTAAGGGAAGATTGAATTTTTTATTTTGAGAAATTTCAGAGCTTTCATCTTCAAATTTTTCGCCAAAAAAACTTTTTTTCTTCCTCTTCCTTACCTCCTTAAAAGACGGGTCTACATTCAGAGCAAGAGAAGACTGTTGTTTTGCTCTTTTATTATGTTCTCAATCTTATATGTGATTAAGACACAAAAAATAACAGCAAAATGCAACGAATTTTAACCTGAAAAAGGTTAAAGGCATCTTTTTAAAAAAGCAAGACAAGCGAATGCAGAAGACCATGCAACTGTGGCAAAACCGCTATTCAACTACTCTTTTTTTCCGCCTTCCGTTTTCATTCGGATTCCTCCAATTCGAAATGGATCTTCCCTAGCAAAACGACCGCCATCAACAAGAAAATTTAGCAGTGATAGTTCTAGTGGCGGACAGGCACTATATTTGGATGCTACTCGTATATGACAAGCAATCAGACATGCATGTTGCTCAGAAAAGTATTTGACAATCTTTTAGTGTTGGTTAAGGTTATGGAAGCAAGTTATTTTTTCAATAAATCATGCGGTCGGAAATGCATAAAAGGTTCGCTACAGGAGGTTCTTTATTAGTGAATTAAGTAGAAAAAGGATATGTCAAATAAAATGTAGATTATAGATTTAATGTTATACAAATTCACTATAGCGCAACAACACATTTGCATGAATAACAACACTCGAAGTGTGTATCGCTTCAGACAGCACGTCCTTTGAACACTTTCTTAAGTACTCCAAATGTTTGCTGTTGTTGTGGAACCCTGCTTGCCATTTCATATCTGTCATGCTGCTTACGATTTGTAATGTTGATATCCATACAACTTTGAACTTGAGCTATTGTATATTGTTACAAAGCTATAAATTCGTTTTCCTGAGATCCTAATCTTGGCGACAAACTTGGCGATAAATTTGACGACCTTGGCGACAAATTTGGCGACCATTTTGTCGACTTGGCGACAAGTGGAATTCTCTAGAAGGACCTCGAACTTTCAACATATTTCTACTGGTTTCATGAACTTTCTAGAGATTATGTCACTTCCTACGTAATGAAGTCACTTCCTGTTGAAAAGTATAAAAGGCAAGCTCTCAAGCCAAGAAGAGTCATTGGATCTTGATCTACAAGCAAGCTGGTGAGCTAATAGGAAACCTTTGAGCGCTGTGTTGAGATTTAATGGTGATCTCTATTGTGAATTTTCACAAGTGCTGTTTTAATACTTGTGTTACGTTTCTTTGCTTATAATACCTGTAAAATAAAGAGTTTTATTTTTGTAATCCTGCTTATTGGACTTCATTCACGTATACCCACAAGACGATTTTGTCGCAATATTCCCATTCTATTCAATCTGAGTTGCAAATTTTGTCTGTGGTGTCCTTTTCTTTTACTTAATTCACCGACAAAGAGCCCCCTGATGCTACCCCTCTTTGCGTTTCCAAATCCATGTTCTATTGCAAAACTGATTTTATTCTATACCTCTGACCTTCCCATAAAGTTTGTGAAAGACACTTCTTAGCACCTGTATGTCTGGTTGCTTGTCATATACGAGTAGCAACCAAATATCCAGTAGTGGAAAATGAAATCCCAACACCAAGAAGAAATTAATTTAGAGGATTGAAATTTAGGCAAAGCGTTTGTCTAGGTAGAATAATTATTTGATTTAAGTTTCAAGGACACAGGTATGCGCAAGAAGAGTCATTTCAAATGCAAAATGGAAATACAGGGATTATTAAATGGTGGTACTTTAATAATCCCTGTAGCCGCCATGATTTTGAATCCAAGCATGCAAACGCGCATACGTTGAGTCATATAGATGCCGTATGCCATTTTATTAGTGTGACCAGTTCACAAACAGATAAAACAACCTTAATAAGGGATTTTCTGTCTTCTAAAAGAAATCTTTTGTCTTCTAAAAGAAATCTTCTCGAAAGACTAGCACTCGCTTATGTTATGTTTATATCCAAAGATCAAACAACTCATTTTTCTCTTTCTCCCCCCAATTTTTTTCTGTAATCAGTCTATAGTTCTTCAACTTCGGACAATATCGAGTACTAATATAAAAATCTATCTTATTTTTTTAGCCGTCAATTTTTTTCAACTTGAGGCTTATTATACAGAAGTAAAAGGTAATTTCACATATAATTAAATGGTTCTAGAGGCAAGCAAATCATCATTAAGATTGTTTTGTGTATATATGAGTGCCAGTGCCAGGCACTTCTGCTCAGTCTCAATTGCCGTTTAAGAGGAGAACAAAATACTTAAAACATATTTAATAAGGAAAAAACCAACACCCTTTTCCTTGTATAATCGGGATTAAAGATATATTTTGGAGCATTCTGCCAAATCTGGAAATCCAAATTTTGGATCTCGAACCAGGCGGTCTTGTTTGGAATGTCAATATGTTTGATATCTTATTTTTCATAAGTCTTTTTCACTACAAATCTATATTTGTCATCGTCTTATACTATAACTTTTGGCGGATATTCTTTAAAGAAGATATAGGTTGGCACAGATTAAATTTTACATCTTCAGTTGTTATCCGCATCACTCTTATGTATAATGTAATTCCTTGTCATGAGTTGAAAATCCATCTTTTAAATCTTGAAAATGATCTATTTTAAAGATACCAAAATAAGGAAAGCAATTTGGGACTTTTATATAAATCCCGTTAAAATCATTTGGTACAATAAATATTTTTCATTTTTTACCACTTTGATAATAAAAATATCTTGTATATAAAAATGTACATTGTTGGCTATGTTATTCATATTAAAAATATTCGATTACTTTTTTAAACGCCGTGTGTTCGTTATTGTGAACGTATGTGATATCGAGAAAACAATCGCAGCGCTGTACAACAGGGAGTAAGGAAATTAAACGCTGTTTGGTGTAACTTATTCAGTAAATGATGCCGTGATCATAGCAAATTTTACTAATGATCGGATTGAGGTTTATCCCAATTTTTACTTGTTTAGAATTGAACTTAGTTTATAGTCATATTGTGTTAACAGGGTATTTTTCATCTGTTTTTATATTTCAGCTAAATTGTATGTTCGCATTGTTAACGACTTCAGCTCCAGAGCCTTACTACAGATTGAAAACCCACCTGTTTTTCCAAGTACAGAAGGATTAATCTGAACGCATGTATTTAAACTTTGAACAACTCTCTGTTCATTGAAAAAAATGTAAAGCAAACCAGAAGCTCTACCATTAGCTTTCGTTCTTTTATAAAATATATATTGTTTCGTCATAGTAACAAACAGTGGCGAATCCGGGGGGGGGGCCTTCGGGCCACCCGCCCCCCCCCCAGAGATAAGCCAGAATTCGTGATTTAATTTAACATCATTTTAACTGTTTTCTCTTAATTTCTCTCTTTTTAAAAATAATAAAAACGTTTCAACATTGCTTTCTGGCTATACAGGCTCGAAAATTTTGCTACTTTTGTAGTCATTCCA
>BGPR01006439.1:0-45838 GCA_013235015.1 Araneus ventricosus
TTCTTGAAAAATATAAGCAAATTTTCAAAGAAATTAATCGTAATCAATTTATAAAAAATTAAAGCCGAAATTCTTCGGAAAATATTCTATTAATGAAAAACATAAAATCCATTACTTTTCTATTGAATTCTTATATTTAGGATTTCAAATTAAAAATAACTATAGCACACAGAATGACGATAGAAATCTTTTTTTCACTTTGAGATTTAAAAAAAGCATATCGTAACAAACAATGTTGGCATCAATTCCATGCAACAAATCTATACTATTATTTTCCAATTGTCCAGTATTAGAGATTCAGTGATTTAAAAAATTCGTATTTGGATTAGGGGATGTAACGGGTATTCGGCAACTATTCGGTATTCGGTTCTTTCGCCGAATATTTGGCTGGCCGAATACTAAGCAGATATTCGGCCGAATATATTCATTATAATAATTTTTAATGTGCCGTTAAATACAGATTTAACAAAGAATACTGCAGATTTACATCTCAGTGCAATTATTATCAAACAATCTCCTAACATTTACCCAATTTAAAGTAACCTTTACCCAATTTAAAGTTGCATAGTGCATAGATGTATTTAATAAAGTTACAAATAATTTATCATTGCAAAGCCTGAAATTCTGACAAGAACCAAAATTTTTTCAGCGTTTTCAGGAGGAGGTATGTTTCGTTTGGTTTCCTACACATATAATAAATACTAACTTAGGGATGTAACAAATATTCAGTAGGCCTATTCGTCCCTTTCCCGAATATTCGGTCTGGCCGAATGCTAAACATATATTCGGCAGAATAAATACAGAATAAAATGTTTTTTTAAAAATGTTATTCTAAATATATTTAATAAAGAATATTGCAAATTTTATTGTGGCATATTTATTATAAAAATAAATCTAACTTTTATCCAATTTTAAATTGCATGGTACATAAATGTATTTAATAATGTTGCATATCATTTATAGAAGTCTGTCCTATATGGTTTCATATATATTACAAGCTTCAGAAAATATACGGTTACTCCATAATGCTTGCAGGTGCTGAAAGACATTTTCTTGATAAATTTGCAAACCTTGGAAATTTTTCCGCATTTTTTTCCACTAATTAAGAGGACACTCCATCAAAATAGGAATTTACTTCTAACAATTTTAATTTATCCATTCGATTTTCTTCCGTGTTTTTCATAGTCATGTTCTGCAATGATGATTCTTTGATTTCTTTGAAGCAATCCCAAAATGATGAGGGTTTCTTATTATTGGAATTAAGGTATTTAAAATATAAGTATACATAAAGGTATTTACATTTTTTAAATATAAAAATAATAATAAATCATTTTTATTTAATCTTAACTTTTTTTCATTTAAAATTTGCGAAATATTTCATTTACAATAAAAAATGAAATGTTTTTGAAAATTTGGTAATCGGTTATTCGGCCAAATCACTATTCGTTACATCCCTAATTTGGATACTAAACATACTGGTTATACGGAAGAGATCAGTAACCTTTCTGTACATAAAACTACTGAAATCGTGATAAAAATCTGAACTAAATTTTATGATAAGATCCTGCAACTATAAAATGGGTAAAAATAAAAAGTTACAACTACATTTGTCACAACATTTGTTTCTAAAGTTATGTCCTGTCATAAATATGAATTATGACAACATCAACGTCAATTTAATTGTAACGATACACATAAATAAAATTACCTTACGTTTATTAGTTGATAAATACGATGGCGCCTATAGCTGTCAAAGGTTAAGTTGATAGAATATTTAAAAATAAATGCCGATTTACTTTTTTCTGTTAGGTTTTAAAATATAAAATATCCTCGGAGAGGGCACGGCAGCTAAAAGGATAGCGACTTCAGTAATTGCTTTTTAAAAACAGGAAGCTTTTGATTTTTTTAAAAAATTAATTATTGCCTAAATCACATTAAAATAGAATCTTACGGTTAATGTTTTTTATTCATTTCCATGAAACAAATGAATGCGAATTCTATGATAAATGAAATTGTTTTTGTTTGCTCAGCATTAACATAAAGAATGAATATCATTAGCCTTTGTATATTTAATAGCAATCCTAGTACCAATAAATTTGCCACTGAAAGTTTATTTACTTTGTTTCAAATCTGCAATCATAAAAAATTCTATCATTCTTCTTAACTGATGTTCTACAACCACTAAAATGCCACCAAAAACTCACTACTGCCAACTTAGAAAGAAGAAGTATTGCTATGGAATACTTCCTTCACTGCCAGTGTGGTGTAAGCGCAGAGAAAAACGTTTTACAGGATTTGTTTTTCATTCGAGTGAATACATTTGATGCATGGTTATTAGATAAAAATTGGACACGAAAATAGTGTCAATATAAAGGTAAATAATTATTTTAAGAATAACAATTTGAACATTTTAATCAAGGTGCTGAAAGGGTTGATTAACACGGTTTTTAAAGTACTTTGCATTTATAGAGTGATTTTAAATTAATTTAAACTTTGAATTGAAAGAGCTTCGTAGTCGTTGCAGATATACCACCCACTATTTTTTATTGAAAAGAACGCAGAAAAAGAATTTAATGAATTTTGAGGCTTCTTCTTATAACTCTATCTTTCATATGACCCCAAACTTACTCCTTTTCAAGCATTACTAATATAATAGCCCAGATCCTCCGGTAACGCTCTGACGTCACCAATAATAAAACTCGCGCCATAGCACTGAGAGATGTTAAACAGAATTAATTCAATGTTAGAGGACCTACATTTCAGTAATTTTAAATTTAAAAGAGTAATTGTCGTTCTAATTTCAAATTTAATACATCTAAACTAGTGAAATAAAATTTTCTATCGATAGTTCCCGAGTATCAATAGTTCCCGAGAAATTTTAAATTATATTAATCCTGTATTTCAAAATAATTTCCGTTTAATAGAAAATTACGTCAGTGGTATATCATGCGCGTGATATAGTTTGGACGCCAAATTGTAACTGAATGAAATCGTGGCGATGTTGTTTTCTTGCCAAGAATTAAATTAGCTACCAGTGACGTCAATCTACCATTCGTTCTCAACCGCCGCCTGTTCCCGTTAATTCCAGCTTACACGATGACTATCAATAAATCGCAGGGGCAAACTTTCGATCATTTTGGAATTTACCTCGATGAGCCTGTCTTTTCACATGGACAGCTCTACGTTGCACTTCCAAGATCTAGGATTCCCAATCACGTTAAAATTTACACAAAGACATCTGAAGTACAAGGGAAATTGTTAAACAACGAAAAATACTTCACACGGAATGTTGTTTACCAAGAGGTTTTTTGAATAAAGAAATATTTCAATAATATGTAAATAAAAAAAATATTTCCTGTCATAAAACATATGCTTATTTTATTTGTTTTCAATCAATGTTAAACATTTCTCTCGCATACATATCTATTTAAACTCGTCAAATTTGAAGGGAAATCTCTCGAATGAAGAGGCAATTTGCACCCGTCAAACCATGACGGGTGATTTTCTAGTAGAAAAAGAAAAACTTAAAGCTGTATCTGACAATTTTTACTTTCTCGTATACGAAGTATACAAAGAGAAAGTATTGTAATCGTCAAAAAATTCGAACTCGAGATTTTGACGAATCTCCACGTTTCAGACCTCCCTGAGTCCGAAAAACACAATTTTAGAATTATGTCTTTGAACACGATTACTATTAAGAGCTACGGGGATGAAATTTGGTATGTGATCTTTACACATAATTTGTAGGTTTCTATCAAATTTTGGACAAAATCCGTCTACGGAAAGTCTGCCTGTCAGTCTGTCGGCGGTCATGCGAACACTATAACTCAAACACTTGAATAGCTAGATGGATAAAATTTTGTACACAGTTTTATTATCATGCATGTAGGTCCGTATAAAATTTTGAGCCAAATCCGTCAAAGGGTTGACTGTCTGTCGGTCTGTATACTATTGAAACCAATCCGTTAATTAATCTCCACGCGCATGCGTACTGGAAGCAATCTTCTGTGCACGCGAAAGCTATGGAGCGAATTACGTCAGTTTGTCCTTGAGCCGGTAAGAGCGGAAAATCGGTACGCATCTCTTTGAATTTGATTTTTTACCTTGGTTTTTTTTTTCAATCACTATACTAAAAAACCTTCTGATAGTCATTGAATTCTGGGTAACAGTAGGTTCGAATTTTTTTAGCCACGTGGGGAAAGGGGAAACGGCACCTTTTTGGGGAAGTGTACGAGAAATTTTAGGGGAGAACACTCCCGCTGGTTTAAAACTTCAGAGCAAGAACTTATTTAAAACGTTAAACCAGTATCTGCAATTTCTTTCTGTTGGAGAATGTTCATCATGAATTACGAATAAAGCGTATAGAATAACACACATTTTGAAACAAAAACATCAAAAATGTCTACAGACAAATAAAACGGTGAGCTTTGTTCAGTGTTGATGGCGCTGATGGTTTACATTTTTATAAAAATATTCTTTTCCAGTAACAGAAAATTTATTTTACATGCATGAATTAAGTTTGTTTTAATTAATAAACGCTCAGTGAAAGCGCACATGACTGAAAGAAAGTATTGTGTACTTCGACGAAACTTGAAAATTTGTCATGTCGAAAGCTGCTTCCATTTTCAAAGCAACAGGTAATAATCATTTTGGCACATTGCCGATGCTCTAACATATACATTCTTAGAAAGAAAACACCCTTTTTTTCAAAAAGAAAAAAAAAAAAAATAGTGAAAAGAATTGCTGTTGCAGAAAAAAAAAAGTTTTGCCTTGACATCAGCAGGCCACCTGCAACTCAGCCAGGCTCAGATCCGGTCTCTGACGTCACAGTGTATTCCTCCGCTCGTCACCACGCCTACTTGCACTACCCAACAGGGTTTTATCCGAGCGAATAAGCAGTCCAAAACTTCCCATTAGGAGGACATTGTAATCTGTTTATTCATTAATGCTGTTGAGAGGAAATGGGCCAGTAGAAATTAGTTGTGCAATAATTTAAAACAACGTTGGTTTTAAGATGCTTCACAGATTTTTTTATGCTTTGCTTGGCGTAGCATGTTCACTTGTTTTTTCGAATGACGGACCGTCAAAAAGAACACTTTCTCAAAATACTTTGCGTGTTTCTTCTCTCTTTTTTTCCCCCTCGTTTCCTCAGTCCAGTATTTTTTTTTTAAAAGATTCGCTACAGTGAGTTATGTAGGTTTTATTACACGGTGTTTGATTCTAAAAATTGGAAGAAGTATTTTCAGCTGAATTATAACTTAACGAACCGTAAAATATATAGTTTATGATCGGGAAAAAAAATCCATTATCAAAAGTAGCGATGTAATTTTTGTGCCTTTAATTATAAAATCTGCTGAGAACTCATGTCGAAGAAATTGGAAATGAAATCACGCAATACTTTAAAAATAAATTTTATACCTTCAAAACCAACTCTAATATTGAAACTGTGAAAGTCATTCGATGACAAGATGCTTATAATTAAGTTCAGATACATTAACAAACATAAAACAAAATACAAAAAATTTAGCAACAGAAATAGTAATAGCAAACAAGATGTTTGTAATTTAACAACAGAATACATATAAACTTAACTACAGTACAACTAAAAACAGTATTTACGATAATAATATTAAATTACATTAAACACGAACTGCATAAAGAATTTAAAAACTAAACTGCATTTTTAATTTTATTAAAAATTATTCTAATTCTGTCGAAACATCCGAACGATTATCATCACCTCTTATAAATTTAATGTAAATAAAATGTTCATCGAATTAAGCAATTTTCTTAAATACTAGTTTAAGAAAGAAGCATAATTTAATGTAAAGAAAATGTTCATCAAATTCAGGTCGAATTCTAATATTCAGTCCTTAAATGCTAGTTTAACTCAAGTGATCGTATTTTCTGGACTCAAAACAGAAGTGCTCGCTAGGGAGGTGGGGAGAGAATATTGGACAAAATCCAAATAATATCTAAATAAATAACAAATTCAGAAACAAAAAAGTTAAAAGATCAAAATTTTCAAAAAAAAAATCTTGAGGAGATAAAGGAAGCATTATGTTTTGCTACTGATCATTCTCAGATACGAAAACCCTCCGCGCTTTTGCGCATGCGCCAGGTGGCGTTGATTTCACTAAAATGGGGGTGAAGTGAAAAACGGAAGTAGAGATGTTTAAAATTTATTTAGCACGACCTAACAAAGTACTCCAGAAATGCACTCCTCTTACTCACTGCCTGTCACCCTGTTCGGAGTAAAATTGTCCAAAAGTGCTAGTCTCGGCTTTTTAAAATGAACTATATTACTCTTGCAATTCTCCCTTCAGTCCGATTCATCTACATTAGGGCGACCTTATTATGTGTGTAGTAAAAGCTGGGAAGGAGAATTCTTCTGAAACCAGATTTTTGAAAAATTCAGCCCAGTTCATGTTTCTAAACTAAAGAACGAAACAATTCGAGACATTTAATTAGAATTCGGGGCGAAGTGTCGAAAATCGGAACTTCCCAGGGTATTTTGAAACGTCTGGTCAATTTTATGGGTACAGGCAAAAGTACAGGCTTTAACTTTACTTTCATTCAAAATTTACTTTTTATCTAACATTTTAGAAATTGAATCTAGATAATCTTTTTATACGAGATATTCACTAATAAATCAATTTAGGAACAATCCGGGATATTTAATTCAAATTCGGTACTAATCCGAAACAAACATTCAAAATTCGACCCTGCCTTATCTAATCCGGGATGTTTGGTTACTTCAGTCAACTCAACAAACCAGCGGGCGTAGTCTCCTCTAAACTTTCTCGTATACTCCCAACACATGCAGAGAAAAAAATAAGCTAAAAGGCAGTAAAACGAACAAGAACCCCTAATGCGGTGGGAAAAAATAAGCGAAACGTCATACCACGATTTCCGGAGGTCGTCCAACGCCGAAGTGGAATTATAAGCCGGCGTGATTACCAATTGGGCTGGGTGTGAGATAAAGAAAACGAAATTTGCAATTTGAACGCATTTTTTTAAACCGATTGATACGAAAATAGGACACAAATCTACCACTCAGGTAAGAAGGTCACATACCAAATTTCATTTATCAAAATATTTTTGTAAAGAAGTTATTGCGTTCAAAATTATGCGATTATACAGACAGACAGTCAACCCTTTAACGGATTTGGTCCAAAATTTGATACAAACCTACATTTTTGATGATAGAAATGTATACCAAATTTTATCCATCTAGCTATTCAAGTTTTTGAGTTATCGCGTTCGCATTAACACGGACATACAGACAGACATACTTCCCGTGGACGGATTTTGTCCAAAAATTGATAGAAACCTACAAATTATGTGTAAAGACCACACACCAAATTTCATTCTTGTAGTTTTAATAGTTTTTGAGTTATCGTGTTCACAGACACACAGACAGAATTCCAAACTTGTGTTTTTCGGACTCAGGGAGATCTAAAACGTTGAAATTCGTCAAAATCTCGAGTTCGAATCTTTTTGACGATTACAATACTTTCTCTTTGTATACGAGAAAGTAAAAAGATGCGTACTACTCATGCATTTCCTCTTTGGAAACCGAGAGTTTAAACCAATCACTTTCGCAGATAAATTCATTCTATTACAAATCAGTTAAACGAACACCCAGCGACAGACCGATTCCCATACAATACACAAAAAATATATATCCTAATAAAATCTCTTCATCCTCTTTATAAATAACTTATCTCTTCTGCCTTGACACGTAGCATTTAAAAGGTGAACACACAATGACGCATTCTCTGGTTAAATATTTTAATCTTTTGTACAAGACAGATGAAAATATACACCTTATCGCGTTCAAAGTCAACGACTACAGCTTACCAAACACTACAGATGAGATCACTAACACCTTAAGAAAAAGAGTACATCTACTTCATTTTAACTTTAGAACACTTCACCATATTAAAAATGTTAACCCTTCTAAACGATTTTATTTATTTTTAAATATTAAAATCTATTACGTCCTCTCAAGTCTTTGCCATTTCTCACCAAGGAACACATAGTACATTATTTACATGAAATTTACAATAACAATCACTTCCATATTATTAATTCCTCCAGGTGTTAATATATATTTTTTATAGTATACGATAATCGGTTGAATTATAAATCAGAGATATGTTATTTTATTTAAAATAGGAAAACTTCACATATAAAGCAGCAATTCCGAAAATTTTACAGCAAAATTTTATTCGATACGCTTTATTCGTACTTCATAATGAACCTTCTCCAACAGAATGAAATTGTAGACACTGGTTTAACGTTCTAAATAAGTTCTTGCTCTGAAGTTCTATTTTTAAAAAAGGGATACGAAATCCCATATGTAACCTCTCAGAACAAAAAAAAGACACATTAAGATTATGTTAATCTTAAACAAATGCTTCTACGACAGGCTACATCATTTTTCCACAAAATATCCATCCAATATACTTGCATTTCAAATTAAAAATGAACTAACATATACAAACT
Source organism: Araneus ventricosus (assembly GCA_013235015.1). NCBI lineage: Eukaryota > Metazoa > Arthropoda > Arachnida > Araneae > Araneidae > Araneus > Araneus ventricosus. The sequence goes on from BGPR01006439.1 coordinate 8,512, forward strand.
ATCTTTCCTAAATTGTAAATGGACATATTCTAGAAAAGACGATAAAAACCGCCAGGTAAACATTGTTTTCAATAAATCGTTTTAAAATGCAGTTTAAATGACGATGTGATTAAGCATAATTTCACAGCAAAAGAGGGGAAAAAGTAAATGTGTTTTAATCTTAAAAGCAATCTTCCTCTTCTTTTTCTTTACTTATTTTAAGTGGTAATCAATTACGTTCTAAACATTGCAATTTCAAAAGATAAGACAGGTCAAGGTGAAGTTCATTGAAAACGTGTGTTCCAAATTTAAGTCATTGTTTTAAAATTAATAAAATGTTTTAAGATTTTTATCCTTTAAAAAAAACTGAGAAGAATTCAGTACACGAAAGCTATAAAAGATGATAACCACACTATTCCGTTTATTATGTACAAAAACAGATTCTGACCTTGATGACTTAAACACTAGGTGATCTAAAAACAAACGCTGCATAATTCACACAACGCGGTTGATGCAAGACAAGATTTATGCCCAAGACTAAAAAAGAATGCATCTGCCCCACTTAAAAAGCAAACGATGACCTTTCAGTCAGTCAGGCGTAAATAATACACTCCAGCAAAATTTTCTTTTTATATTACTGTAATAAAATGAAAATTATTTTAAAATAGAAGTAAAAAATTGGTGTAATAGCAACATATATTTAACCTTCAGCCTAGTGACTAGCGATACTATGTATATTAAAGAACACATATATAGTCGTCGCCACAGATATTCGTGCAGTGGTGGGCTTTTCGGTTGTTTTCTTAATAACAAAAACGAATTGTTCGTGAAAAAAAATACCTAAAAAAAGTTTTTAAAAATGGGTCAAGTAATTGAATTTGATCTGTTGTCTTCCTTTCGCGTTTTTTTTTTTTTTTTTTTTATTTTTTTTTTTTTGAAGTGATCTTCAAATCCAGGATGTTTCGTTTTTTAATTCATGAAAATGGATAAGATTTATTTTGCCCAGATAAATTGTCGATATCCCTAACAGATGGTTATTGAGCTCAAATTAAGGTCAGGTAATGCACGTCAAGTGGGCCGCGCCAACTTGGTTTTGGAATCCATTGCACGTCTTGAGACACAGTCGTATCTGTTTAAAGAACTAAGCTTCTTTTGTAAATAAAAAACAGCTGTTAAGCAATTTTTAATAAATTCTTGCTGGATAAGAAATTTTTTTTAGAAAACTATTTTCAACAGTTAAGACTTTTCGTTCTAATGATATTTCATAATGAAGTTTTCCCCCTTTCTCTTCTTTTTGTTCCAACAACTCTACATCTGTGTAACAATTCTACTCCTCGGTTTATTCCAATTCTGGCTGCACTATGAAAGGCCAAAAATTTCAATGATTTAAGCATAAAACTCCTTTATTCATATTATTTGATTTAGAAACTGCTTTAGTGCTGACTGAAAGCTTAACGTCAGAAAATTCCGTTCTAAAGCAAACAGTTATTGAAAGATATTTCCCAGTTACAATATCAAAACACTCCGTTTTTTAACCTTTAATTCATTTCACATTATTAATTTTGGAAACGAATAATCTTCTACTAGAAATAAAGCACCTCCTTGTATTACCATCAGCTGAAACAATATTAAAATAACATAATAAACAAACAAACAAAGCTTGCATAAAGGCATCCTTTTATATCGATCTAGGCATTCATTAATGTGGCACTTAACTAGAAAAAACGTAAATACCAAGAAAAAGAAATATGTCCTTTTAAACTTTACCGCTGTCCTCTTTTTTTCTTTCTTTCTTTCTTCTTAACCGGGGCTTATTGCCAGGGCGCAGAAAAACAGGCAATTGGGTCACAGAGGGCTAAAATATTTTGCTCTTTGTCTGAACGATGACGGAGATTAATTGAATGGAACGATGGAGTTTTAAGTTCGTTTAGAAAAGAATTTTCATTATTCTGAATAGAACGTCGCGTCGTTTTTCATTTTTATTTCCCATTCCGAACATTTTAGAAATTCAACAGATATTAATTGTAAAATTTTATATTTTCTTTCATAAACAATTCTTGTTATGATGGTTCATACATACTTTGAATGTTTAATAAATGAATTCGAATGTTCCCATTTTTTAGATGAAGTTTATCGTTTGGTTAAGAATTCTAAATATTTATTAAAATGCTTATATAAACATCCATTAATACAACAACATTTAAAATATGCATGGAATTTTCATTTTTTTAAAGTCTAGGTTAGATCATGTGTATTTCACGGACGTTAAAAAACTTTAATATACCAAGAATGCACTGAATTAACAATAATTTTTGGAAAAAAGAAAAAATTAATTACATGATTTTATCGTCTGGTTAAGAAAAACAATTTTATATTTCTGAAAAGGTTTTTTTTTAAGTAACCACATATGGAATAGTATTTAAATTATGAAACGAATTTTATAGAAATTCTTTTTTCGATTAAAATTAGATAGATGGATTCTATTCCCTAAAAATTATTTGAACATTTTTGCTGCGGCATGAAAATATTAAATTAGGAAGAATGTTTCAAATACTTTTTGTTACACTGTTTATTTTTTTTAATTTTAAAAAGATAATTTCAAATGAGGATAAAATGTTAAATAAAGCTCTTGCTTATTATTATTTTTTGTATTTTACTTCCCATCATGCTCAGTAAAGGCTTTATGACAAACTCTAATTTTACTCATAGAAATACGCATTTCTTTTCAATTGCTTTACGAAACTTCTTGCGTCAGGTACAAGCCACAATATTATGCACGCGTAGTTCAAATCCTCAGACCTAAGTTAGTTGAAGGACGCTAATTCCTATCAAAGATGACGATAATCATATGAAGTGCAAAACATCAATATTAAAACATGATAGATAATTCATACTACCTTGTTGAAGGTTATAACTAACGTTGAATGCAAGTCAATTATTAAAATACTTTAATTTATATTTAAATAAAAAGAAAATGTTCCCCAGGCAAGGATTTATTTTAGAGTAAATAATGTCTATGAGTCACATTCTTTCCAAACCGAGGAACGTGAATGCTCCCTTTCAAAATTTCAGAAAATTCAGATGAAAATAATTTGTAAGTTATAAGAATGCTGTTCAAGCCTTTTCTGACACTAATACGGAACAGAAATGTTTATTTGAGTCAAACAATTGAACAAGTGTTAGTTGTGATCCCAGACAGGAGTCGGTTTACGGTATTCATTAATTTATGTAAGGCTTTCTTTAAATATTCTATATGAAGAATAAAAACTCCTTGTTAGAAACTAAAAAAAATCCTCAAATTTTCCAAGAATTGTGAATTAAATTCCAAGTTTTTTTAGACTGTTCAATAAAAAATGACATTTTCACTTATGATTTATACAATATTAAATAACTATTTTCAACGTCAAGACTGAAGTTTTCGCTTATAGCCTTTTGTGGAGTTGATTTTAATACGAGTGCCATTTTTTAAAATAATAATCACCAAGTTTATTGATTATTTCAGGGACAATAACCAAATAGTTTTCAACTCAAAAATATGTAATGACTTCTTAAAAACTTTAACGATGTAATAGAGTAAACGTATTCGTTACTGCTGCTTTGACCTCCCAGTCTGAAATAACGATGATCTGTTCTCCCAACTTCCAGCTGCAATTGTGAAAATGGCAGCAGATGGCAGAAGATTAAAGTAGTATTAAACAGAAATTCCACTCATACTTAGAAGAATTGGAACATGATTCATTTTCAAAAGCAGATGCAATCATTCATTCAAAGGTATTCAAAAATCGAAAAACTTTGAGCTTTGAAATAAATTTTATGGAAACCTCATCACCATTTGGAGCCTTTAAAGAAAAAGCTTCAATAATAAGTAATTTTTTTAAATAATTCTACTTCAATCTTGATATACATTAAAAGTGGTACATATATCCGAAAAATACTTTTAAATACTTTATCTGATAATTTAAAAGGGTTAAAACACAGACTTCATTCAATAGAAAATACAATACTTATATTAAAATCGCTATCCAAATAATTTACAACTGCCCTCAGTAAAATTTATAAATAATAGTTTCTAATTAATAATTATAAATAGCAGAAATAAGCAGCACACAATTAGCCAGAAAGAACCGATTTCTAAAAAAGGCATTGCATCCTCTCACCATGCAGCATGAAACCTGCAACAAGTAATGTCATACATGTAATAATATGTTTTCTATTTAAAACCGAAAAATGGATCAATTATAAAATCAAAAGGAGTACAACACAGAAACAAAACAATCATTTTAACTAAAAACTTATTCCTAAAACTTTGCTTAGTCTCAGACCATTTACGAGAATTGCATAAGAATAAATGCAATTTAAGTATCTAATACAAGCCCTAATTGGTGAAACTTCGCCGATTCTTAACGCTTTCAAACTAATTGCTGCTTTCGAATGATAGGAGATTAAAAGTACATTCCATGATGTTATTCCAGCAAGTAACACCAAAGATTAGATATATTTCAGGGAGAAAGCAACTAAACATTCCTTTAATTGGGCAGAAAGTATCCTTTTACAAACCATTTCCAAGCAATCACATTTCTTGTATGAAAATGAGAATTCACAGATATCTTTATTTTTATATTTTATAATAAATAGAAATAATTGAATGCAAAACATTTGCACCGTTCCCCTTATTTCTTTTTGAACTACAAACGAATCTCAAAATATTCATCAGCATTTCTTGGAATTGCCAAAAATGAATGGCAACAACGCTTAGAATAGAAAATAATATTAGAGTAAAAAATAAACAATCAACCACAGTTAAGTCCATAAATAAAGAAATATATATTATTTTATTCCTGACAAACTAATTGAAAGCATTAAAAAAAGTCCTTTTCAATATTCAACAAAACATCAAAATATGAAAAACTATTTCAAAAGTTAAGGCAAAAGAAAAATAGCAAATGCAACATGTTTCAAAACAGTTCCTGAAAGATCTTATTCAGAGTTTAGCGAAATTATTTAATAGATATAATTTTATTTTTCAAAAAAATGCATCGAATGATTAAAATACAAAATTAATTGAAAGCATTAAAAAAAGTCATCTTCAATATTTTACTAAACACCAAAATAAGAATCAAATACTATATCTTAAGTAGAATCTACGTTATTCTATATCGAAATATTACAGCAATACCCATCAGATTTTATTTCAGGGTTCAGTCGTCAACTCAAGGTTTTTATTGAATGAGTTTGCTAACGACGCTTAATAGATGTAAGAATTTAAATTAGGGTGAAACAAAATTAATACAAGGTCATAGATGATTCATGTCTTAGATTATAAATGTAGCAGAGGTTTCTACACATAAACAAAGTATTATAGAGACGTATTCTTAATTAAAACTCCAGCTTTTCATATTAAAAAATCAGAGAAACTTGATTTTTGAATAATTAAGCAACAGAAAAATATCAACAAAACTATGAATAATAGTAATAATGTGCTACCAGTTATTTATTATTATTTACAATGAAAGATACTTTTTTTTTATCTAGCAAAAAAAAAATCGTCAGCTTTTAAACAGGTTCAATTTTAAACTTAGTTCTTTCTTTCTTGTTTTAAATTATTTAACATTTATTAAATAGTGTTTGGAATGTCTCATTGAAAATCTTGCGTCGCACGAGTTACAAGTTTTTTTTTATAAATTTCAAGAACATTCATATTTATCCAGTTTACATGAATTCATGTTTGTTTTCAGATCAACAACTTACTCAGAATTGCCAAAGCAAGGACAATTTCGAATTCAAGAATTCTTGAAAAACAAACTATTTTAATCGTGTGTTCTCGTTAATGGGAATAAATGCAACTAATATAGCGCGTGTTTTCCAATATACACATGCAGCATACAAAAACTTTCACTTGGAAACAAGATCTACTTGAAATTCTATAAAAGTGCACAGTTCTAAACGTAAGTAACGTATCCAGAATTCCGTCCGTCAATAGACGCTGAAGGATGAAGCGAAAAGCCCAAAGCCATAGAAAAATTCTTCAGAGAAATAGCCAACAACAAAAAGTATTTTTAAGGTATTAAAACTTCCAATGACACCCAAGTACATTCCAAGGAATAAACAACAATACGAAAGAATTTATTACCAAGCAATGGCAGCTGCGGAAGTGATGATAGCATCAATTTATTGTCCCATCGTAAAATCTTTTCTTTTCGGAGAAAGTTGTAAATTGATTTAGAATAAAGAAAAAAAGCCATGCATATATTAAACGCACGAGTGGACAGGTAAAATATGACGATGACTGTGTATTTTATTTTAGTTTGTTTTGTTTTCCTGCTGTAAATTTGTTCGAAGGACAAAATGCTGAACCACCTGCAACACTCAGGTAGAACAGACAGTAGTATGAGACATGCGTTGGCGTTTCATGTGAAGTTCGTGAATTTTCGAATCTGTGAAATATTTGTTGGCTATTGTTCCTGCAATAGAAGAATGTCACATAAAAGTGCCGCCCAAAATTTAGCTGGAAAAACAAAATAAAGTTTAATAAAGAGAAAAAATAAATGTACATATTTTGTCATTTTCAACGGATATGTGTCATAAGAATGTTGAATAAAAAGCACACATTTTTAAATGGCACAGGTTATGACAAGCTATTTCTGTTTTGCAATTCCATCATAAAAGTCTGTAACGAATACGATCAATTATTTAATGATGAAGTAAAGAACAAAAGTAATTGTTTTAATTGAGAAATGACCCAGTGAGTGGGAAATGATCTAGTGATATTCATAAATCATTAAAAAGCAATTCGACCATAATATCAATGAAGTTTTCGTATGAATATCTTAAGACAGAAAATCGTCCACTCCCTTCGAACAAATAATTATTTCACTTTTAACTACAAATATAGCTTTTGTATTCTTAAAATTATTCTTAACAGATTTAAAATTTCAATCATTCGAAACTTTCGGGCAATGGTTTCTTTTATGATACTCGATTTGAATTCTGCAAAACGTTTCAGTTTACTTTCTCAAATCATAAGTAAAAAACAGTTCCTTACCTAAAAGTATATATTTTTAATAGCACCAAAAACACATTAAAAAGTAACCTCAAGTAACTTTACATCACAGGGTTCAGAAAACGTGAGTAAGAATTCTATTTTTTACAAAATTGATTATTTCTAATCGCCGAGCTCTGTAATTTACTTAAATCAACCATCAATAAAAGCTCGATGTAGGACAGTGTTTAGTACTGAAATTCAAAATATTTATCAGCATTAATTAATAACTAATAATACGTTCAAATCAATGAAGTGAAAACTTTCACAACATAAGGCGACAATTGCAAAATTACAATTTCTTCAGCTAGCTCATTAATTAGAATTTAAACACCTGTCAAGGATACACGTCAAATGTATTTTAATAGCTTTTATAATTGAGAAATCCATGAGCTTGAAGACTGCGCAATCAAGTTCTGCCTGATCACAATGATCGGCAAGGTCACACCGGAGTGGTGGAAAAAGTTAACTCGATTCTGTACGACAGCTTTATGAAAGAAAACACATTCCCTCGTCCATTCTTCCAAGGTAAATCCTGAACCAACGCCAGAAGTGCGCTGATCACACGTCCTCAGCTCTTCATAGCTATCTTTTAAGTTTGTTTTCTTCTGTCAGCATCTTCCACCTTCCTTTTCCAACGTAGGATATGCCTCATAGATAGGTCAAATGGTTAATAAGATTATGGAATAAGTAACATGTAAATTTTAAACAATTCAGTCATGTGACAGCTTGTGATGTTGCTGCCACATAAAAATGCCTAAGAGGATTGCAGTGGCGGAAATAAGTGGATGAATTTTTAAAAAATGAATTTTTATTAATTCATCCAGGAAAACCATACTGTCAAGGCCGCGGTAAAACGCATTGTTCTTAATTTTTTTCTTTTTCTGTGATATAAATAAAATATGAGCAAAAAAGAATGAAAGTAAATTCCAGTGAAAAAGAATAAAGGCTTTCATTATATGTTAAATATCTCAATGAATATATGATTTTCATTCCTGTTAAGTATATCTGCATTATAAAGCACGCGTTCATTTTACACCTTTTTCGTTTATTTTGTTCCTACACAATTTCCCCCAGTTTAGTTATTATTGATAAACAGGTTAATTGGACTTTTATAATGATAATTATTAAGAATGTCATTCTTGATAAGAGAAAAAATGTCTAAATATTAAAAAGCCGACATTTTTTTTTCTCATATTTATTGCTATATTGTTCGAAATGTTCTTTTCGAAATGTTTTAAATTTAAAATATGTCTTTTTTCTGCATACAAAAGTTAAGGAGGTAAATTTGCTTTCAACGTTCTTTTTGCTAACAAAAAAAGTTATAAAACAAACTTCTGTTAAAAACGAATCAATGAGTTACATAACGATTTTTTAAAAAAAGAAACGCCGAAGAAATGTCAATTTAAACAAAAATATGCTATATTCATAGTATGGAAGAAATTTATCACTGACGAAACTAAGAATGTGTATAGATATTATGGATATTGAGCTATGTATAGTATACGGCTTTTTAACAATAGTCTACTAAACAGTAAGTAAAGAAAAATTTAAAGAAGCTGGAAGAATAATGCAAGAAGAAAGTTTTTAATTTTCTACAAGATTTAAAGCGCAGAAAAAATGAAATTCAAAAATTAGATTCCTTCTAGAAAGGATCGAAATCCCTCTTCAACATACGTATTTTTGAATATATGTACGATTAAAACATTTTCTAAGCTATTAAACCAAAATCACTTTTTTTATACTGCAGATTAAGATTTTAAAATGAGGCAAACGAAACTTAACAGACTCCAGATAATTTTAATTCCATGCATAAAATTAGTTCAAAATGCGTTGAAATTACGATAAAAGTATATACTTTTAATATCGAATTCCATGCATTTGGAACTCAAAGTTTTTAGTTTCAATAACCAAAATTAATTGATTAATGGACTTTTAAAGCGAGAAATTAACGTAGCTGTGGACACACAGACATTTAACAATAAACTTAATGAAATCACGAATCATTCTTTTATGTAGTATCCTTACAGTAAAATATCGGACAATAGGTATAAAACCGTTATTAACTATATTAAAAATGAATCTACCGATTTACTGAAACAAAAAAAAATCATTTTTCTTCCTTCTCTTTTATTACATTGTTGCAGAATTTAATTAGAAATTTTTTAAAAAATCCAGAATTCTCTATTGAAACTAACCATTCTATAAAAAAAATCCACAAAGCATCTAAACCGTGTATATGTTTCACAGTAAAACTATCTATTCTGTAAGGAGATTCCATCAAAATAAAGAATAAAAGTATGAAGACGTCAATAATAAAAGAAAAATTTCGGAAATTCAACTATGTACCTTTCTTTATTCCATGGAAGATTACAATCTTACTGACTTTAATTCGGGGAAAAAATCCTAGTTCCCGGTGGATCTTGTATCTCATAAAAAAATCATTCAAGTGCTTCAATAAAAACTATCCACTCAATAAATAAACTCAAGTAGAAAGATAAACTGAAAATTCTGGAAAAGGAACATTATTTTCTAAATAAATGAAAGCAGAATCTTCTGGATATATTAATTGCTTTTCTTTCTTTATATATATCATGGAATTCTTACATTCTAGCAGAATTCATCTATAAGAAACAGGGAAAATTTTGTAATGATCACTACTCCACAAAAATATTCAGTAACCTAAATGAAGGAAAGAAAAGTCTAAAAACGTCATCGACATTTGTTAGGCAAGTCAAAATAAATACTTTTGGACAATTTTGATGGATTTAATTCATGTGACGTCACAGCCACCAAGATAAACGGAAATATGAAATGTGCAGCGAATGTCTTCTGTCTATAAACTAACTGTTGCGCTGTCGTATATACTGCGCATGCCCCTGTCATTTAACATTTAAAGCAGAGTTATGCGATGCTGTGTTCACTTACAAAAGTTTAAGTGAAACTTAAACTTTTTTCCCAGTCAAAAAAGGTTTTATTGGTAACATTTGATTGCTATAACGCAGGACAGAAAGTCAATTAATTGCATGGTAAAAGCATTCCAAGTTTTCAAATAACAATTCCGAGTTATTAAAACCATGTAAAGTGAAAAATCCATATTTTTCATCCCACATCAGTGATGGCAAACAACGACCCGCTACTGGTTCTATCCGGCCCGCCGCAGATTTTAAAATAAAAGTATAATAATTTTAAATAATAGTACAATTAGTATATCTCGGTCGGTTCGAACTGTAAATAACTGCAGAAAAATAAATTATATTGGCCCACTCCTGAAAAAAGCTTACATATCTCTGGCTTACATCATACTATGCACTATGTTCTTTTAAGCCTAAAAGTTTTTCCAACATTTTTAACACCTATATATTTATTAACCGTCTTATAAGTCAAGAAAAATTAACTAAATACATCACAAATTCAAAAAAACAGCAATACACTGACGGCGGTTGCACTGACTAATAAATGCTCACAAACATGAATGTAAATAAAAAACTGCATTAAATAAATCAGGCAAAATTTAAAAACTAATAATAAAAACAAAACCTAAATTAAAGTTCGAATTAAGAAATATATAGAACTGTATTACCAAAGAAAACAAAGCAAAAAATAAACAATTATTTCAAATAACGAATGAATTATTCTTAGAATCATGAGCAACAACTGTAAGATGAGCAATGCATTTCAAATCAAAATGGCGCGGCGCACTTAACATGTATCACGTACATGAATTGATTCCATTCTAATTCCCTCTCAATATCTCAAAATTATCGCATTCTTGCTAAATTCGATTTAAAAGGGAAATAAGTTCTAGAATTATCTCTCTTCGACACTTAAAACATCCTGTCAAGAAAAACTCATGCAAACGCTTCCCAAAAAACAATTCACTCAGTAAAGCAACTTCCATTTCCAGGCCCATGCAATCATGCTCTTATCGCGAGCAGTTAGGGCCAGCAAATCTTCGGCAAGCTCATCAAGGGCCAGATCAGCATCTCTGCGTAGGCGAAGGACGAGTCATTTACAGAGAAACAGGTTCCTTTCTCTCTGCTCTCCAAGCCAACCATGACCGAAAACAAGCCTCCAAAGGTCAAGGGGACGAGCGAAATAACTGTGCCATCTCTGCCCGCTATTTCTATTAAGATATCCATATACGGAAACAAAATCTGTGAATACAATGCATTCCGGTATGTTTCAATCAAGATATGTGCAAATGGTGCGATTAAGTCGATATTTTGAGAAGGACTGTTTCAAGGTACCAGTTTAATAAAATAGTGGGTAAACAAAATCTGAATACAATGCATCCCGTTTAGTTTCTAACAAGATACATACAAACGGTTAGGTTAAAATGATTATTTTAGAAAGTACCGTTTCGAGTGCGAGTTTATTAAAATAGTAGGTAAACAAAACCTGTAAATACAAACAATGCATTCTGGTAAGGTTCAATCACCTTTGAATACAATGCATTCTGAAGAGTTTCAATCACGATACATGGAAGTGATTGGATGACTGCAATCAATATGGAAAGTACTGTTTCAGGTACGAGTTTGTTAAAACATTGGGCAAACAAAATCTATAAATGCAATACTTTCTGGCACGATTCACTGAAACTACATGGAAAAATCTATGAATACAATGCCTTCTGTGAGTTTCGACGAAGGTACAAGGAAAGGATTAGATAAACGCAATCATTCTGGAAAGAACTGTTACCAAGAATGAATTTATTAAAGCGCATCCTCCCATCAAGCATTCTTGAATTGTGGTCAGAGGCACTTTGTGTGAGAAAGAACACAGGGCTTGCGCTCAAGTAAAATTTCCTTTTTATACTCTTACTGGCAAGGAAATTGAAAGTCATATTTGCATAGAGGACACGGACGTCATTAAAGTTTTTTAAATCAAAATTCAATGCCGATATCTTTTACCCAGCTTCATAGCCGACTCGCAAAGTCGTCCAAATGTTTTATTTGATACTGGTGTCGCTAAATTTATGTTTAAATACAAAAATTCTTGTATTCGTCCAGAAGAAAAAGAAAACAGCAGTGCGAATCCAGAATTCGGGTCTGCGGGGGGTGAGGGCATACAGATTTTGTATCGTCGTGACGGATGTCAAACCTCATGGCTTATGTAAGCCAAAACACTAACTTTACAGACTTTGCTCACCTGATAATAAGAATCATAAAGAACAGTACAATACTTTCGATAAGTTAATAAAAAAAATACAAGGAAATAACTAGCCAAAAAATATTTTCGACCGCGTCAACGCTACAAGTACAAATGGAAGGACTAGAAAAGCAGGAAATTTTTCGAGCCTGTCAAGCCAGAAAGCAATGTTGTCACGTTTTTATCATTTTTTAAAAAAGGGAAATTAAAAACAAACAGTTGTAGTGATTTTAAATAAAATCAAGAATTCTGGTTTAGCTGGGGGGGGGGCTGCAGCCCGATAGCCACCCCCTGGATTCGCCACTGGAAAATAGTAATAAATAACGTGATCCGATTTTCTGCGCTTCAGTCCGGGACGCTACTGGGGGAAGGGGGTAGTAGCCGCTTATTTTTCTTTGCGATAATGACATTTCAAAACAGAAATGCATATATTATTTAGATGACACGAATGTAATGACGTCACCTGCCGGAAGGAATCGGATTGTAATGAAAGCATATGACGTCACCTGCCGTGAGGAAGGTCACGCACCAGCCAATGAAATTGCAACAATGCATTTTGGGGGATTGTCCGGAGAAACTCTCGCTGTTAAATCTCGCTAGAGAAAAAACTGTTTGAACTGATTAGGGAAAAATTAATTAAAAAAAGGAAAAAGATATTTTAACCGTTCTTGTTTTAAATCCGACAGAAACGTTCCAGTTATAAGCTGAAAAAAATGAAAATTATAGAGATGTTAGAACGTCAGATACGATAATTTGAAGAAATCTTTATTTAAAATTACCATAAAAGTGACTATTTTTCATAAATTTCTCAAAATTCAGTAAATTACGATAGACGTACAAAAAAACTTCATTAGAACGGAAATCGTTTGTTCTTTCCGATGGTGTAACTGTTTTATTCGTACAATTATTAGAAGCCATGCTATAGAGAAATGAGGGCGAAAAATCAACCAAAACACAAAATATTAAATAAAAAAATTCTAGATTAAATTTTAAAATTCCGGCTTCGAGGTGCATTCAGTCACCATTACGACTACCTGTGTGCCAAATTTCATGGCTGTAAGTGCGATAGATTCGTCTGGACATCGCAGACACACACACGCACACAAACATTGCCTTTTATAAGTACAGACACGAGTTATCTACTTAAAAGCAAAATTTGGGACAAATCCTTGACATTTTTTACTTTCTCGTATACGAAGTATACAAAGAGAAAGTATTGTAATCGTCAAAAAAGTCGAACTCGAGATTTTGACGAATCTCCACGTTTTAGACCTCCCTGAATCCGAAAGACACAATTTTGGAATTATGTCTGTGAACACGATTACTATTAAGAGCTACGGGGATGAAATTTGGTATGTGGTCTTTAAACATAATTTGTAGGTTTCTATCAAATTTTGGACAAAATCCGTCAACGGGAAGTCTGTCTGTATGTTCGAGGTCATGCGAACGCTATAACTCAAAATCTTGAAAGGCCAGATGGATAAAATTTGGTACACAGTTTTATCGACATGAATATAGGTCCGCATAAAATTTTGGGCCAAATCCTTCAACGGGCTGACTGTCTGTCGGTCTGTATGATAGCATACTTGTACAACTTTATGCGCATGCGTAAATGCCTGTGCAAAGAAAGGATGCTCCGAAAACATGGCAGTTTGCCAAAAACCAATTCTGGCTGCGAGATTTTGTAAGGAAGCAAACATTTAGGGCGTCTCGTTTTACTTCCGTATTGGAAGATATCTCTGCGCATGCGCAAGCTATTGAGCGCTATTCACCTGTTTTCTTCTCCGCACGCGGATCTCTCATTGCTAGAGTTTGATAAAAAAAAATATATATATTGCGAAGTTTTAATAGATACACATCTTTTTGAATATGATTATTCACCTCAATATTTTACTATCACTATAATCTACAATGAAACACCTGATAGTCATTGCATTCTGGGTTACAGTTGGTTCGAACTTTTTATCAACGCAGGGGGAAGGGAAATGACAAATGTTTGAAAAGTATACGAGAAAGTTTAGGGGATGCCACTCCCGCTGGTTTCGATCAGGGACAAATAATGAAAATTTGTACTTTTATGCTAAATTGTCATTTCTCTACATTCTAAGTTCAGAAAACTCTTTATTATATTTCTATCTCGACTTCTGGAGGTACCACAGAGTCGGAAAGATGCATAAATGCTTTCAAGTTATATAAGAGGTTCAGAATCACTGTCCAACATATTGGAAAAGCGTACAGACTTTTCTAGGAAGTACCGCCGGGTTGTATTGGCAGACTTCCCAGATGACACACATCTCCAGAGGGGAAGTATGAATGCAATTAACTCGATGAAATAATAAATGCGAAACTTAATGATTAATTACATCAAGGCAATCAGAAATGAAGCGCATAACAAAGGAATTGGACAGTAGCAAATGGCTGCCTTTTGTTCCGTTGCAAGGTCATGATATTCTGTGCTGCATTTGATGTCGATTTTATTTCGGAATTTTTGAAGCCTCTTTTAATTCTGTTTGACACAAGGAAATACCAAAGTTTAGTTAGTTCGTAGGTACAAAAGGCGTAAGGTACTATTTGAGTAAAATAATATTTAATATATTTTTTGTGTGTTTGATTATATTTTTATCATTTCAAATCGGCATTTATTTAGACAGCAAAAATGAATTTCAATCAGATAGATTCTCTTAACTTAGAACAATTCTTCACTTAGCATGATTTTCATTTAAAACACTACTAAACATAAACATATGTATCAAAGAGGTATTTTCGCTGTCTAAATAGATGCCGATTTGAAATGATAAAAATATTATGAAACAAAAAATATATATTAAATATTATTTTACGTAAATGGTGGGGTTAAAATGCCTTTTGTACCTACGAACTAACTAAACCAAAAACCTAACTAAACCAAAGATAGCCAACACAGTCGTTAACTTATAAAAGGAATTCATTCAAAATGGGGTGTTATTAGTAAAAAATGGGTCAAATAAATACACCCGAGATATATTATTGTCAACCTTAATTTGAAGACATTTTTTTACTTTCTCGTATAACAAGGAAACAAAAATCAAATCTTCAAACAATTCAACCTCGAGAATTTGACGACCCTCCGCGTTTCAGATATACCAGACTCCGAAAAAACTATTTGTGGAATTATGACTGTCAGTTGGTCGGTTTGTCTGTCTGTGGACACGGTAACTCAAAAACGGAACGAGCTAGACGATTGAAATTTAGTACTGTTCCGAGACTACCACTTTTGGACGATTTTACACCGGAAAGGGGTGTCAGGAAATGAGTCATATGAGCGCATTTCCAGAGTTCTTTGTTAGATCACACTCAGCAAAATGTAAACATCACCCTGCCATTCTTCACTTTCTCCCTATTTTGATGAAAATAATTCCGCCCGGCGGCATATTTACAAACCCTACCCTGATAGAACTGAGGCAGGAAATCAATCAATATCATAGGCAACGAGGAGCAGTGACGTCGTTTTCAGCTCTCGCACGTAGCGTACGGCAATCATAACAAAACAAGAGTCGTCCTACTTTTCTTCTACGTTTTCCCACAGTTGAGCACAGAAAACATTCTCTCGTGGGTTGTAATATTTTTAAAAATGAAATTATTTTTTAAAGTATCATAAAAAATAAAACACCCCACATTGTAAGAAATTATACTAATGAAAAGTACACGCACGAGAGCAAAGAACAACGTCATCGGTACTCGGCGAAGCGAGCCAATCATATTGTCCGATTTCCTGCCTCAGTTCCATCAGGGTAGGGTTTGTAAATATGCCGCCCGGCGGATGAGCAAAAGCGCGGAGAGTTTCCGAATCCGTTGCTAAACAATATGTGGTCTTTAATTCAGAGTTGTATGTTTATATCAAGGTTGTTTATGTAGAATGTTCCTTTGTATCTAATTTTGAACTTAGTACGACGAAATGTAGACCCTTTGTTTGTGTGCCTGTCCGTGTGTATGTGAACACGGTAACTCAAAAACACAGCAAGCTAGATAAATGAAATTTGGAATGTAGTTGACACCAAAACTATACACCTATATCAAATTTTGGAACCAATCGATTAAAGGGAAAAGGACGACAATGGCTACTCGATCTCTCCGCTAAATTTCGAAGCTAAACAGAACATTGTCCGGGCTGTATTGTGCAAGTATACGAGTACGTCACAGAGTGAACATTACCATTGGCTAATTCTTGGTATTTGAAGTACTCTTCCTACAAATAGTATGATATTTGAAGTTGTATTTCAGATACTGTTTGACCATAAGAAGAGCAGTATTGTAAAATTCGGAGTTTATGTACGATTTAGGCAGATTTTTAAAAAATGAAATATAAAGCGTTAATTCTAATATGCAACCAAATTATGACACATCCAATTAGTCTGCCAAAGGATTAATGAAATCACTTACCTAATAATTATATATTTTTATAATTATTCCCATTTCTTAATGTTATATTTAACAGTCATATTTGCACATATATCTTCAGAGGAGCTATGAAAAATATATCCTCTTTATATGAAGACACAAATGGTTTAACGATTGTGATCTGTTAAAAGGAATGTACAGAAATCTATGAGATGCGACGAAAACTAAAATTTGTTCGAATGTTCATTGGTAAGAATCATACGAAATGAATTTTTCAACTTTTAATAAATATTTTTTAACTTTTTCTAAACATTTTTGAAATGTCCTTTCCCAATGTTTGGAAATAATATAAACAAATGAAAATTCAACGTAAAAACACCTGAATAATTTCATACTCACGTAGTGAAAATCAATTTTTGTCCTATTAAGAAGTATTTCAAGACGGACAAAATGCTATAATTATACCCTGGACAGCTATTTCCTCAGATAAAACTCTCCCATACGATACAGGATTTCCTGCCAATATAAAGAAGCCATTCAGACGGACTGTTTTGCCAAGCAGCGGTGTTTGGACAAAGGTTTCTTTTTTAGTGTCATTTACAGCGTAAAGCGTAGAAGATATATATCATTCAATCACAAAATCCCCACTGTAGGTAATCAAAACTTCACATCGTTAGTAATCGTACGACAACTGTGGTCATTGAAAGATGCCCCTTCCTTTGAACACCAAATTGGAAAATAATAAGTTTTTTTTCATTCTTTTTATGTATGCTTCTTAAATTATCTTTTAAAATAATCATGACATTTTTATTTCATTTTAATACGAAAAATATCTTCAATTTTTCCATCCCTTCTTAAAGAGTATATCGTTTATGTCAATGGATGAAGCTAGACACAGACCATTGTCCATGGACCCTTTTGACCTAGTGATTGAAGCAACATATTTTCAACCACAAGGGGATCTATCCTAGGGGAAGATTCTAACAAACTTATTCAAACTGGTTAATCACTACGACTTAGAAAAAATTTCAAATTCATACAAAAAAAAAAACTAAGCTATCTAAAATAAAAAATGCATATTATCACTTAAAAATTCTATCATCACTCAATCATCTATCTAAACCTATAGATTGTTGAGAAGGATAATTACCGTTACAAAATTACGTAAAGGGCTATAAATATTGATAAGAATTAATGCTAATGTTAGTTTAAATGCTAAACGTTACTTTTTTATTTAAAATACTTTGTCTTTAATCGTAACCAGGGTCGGATTTAGCCGTTGAACCGCTCCGTGCAAAAAATTGCTCCTCTATGGAACTACAATGTAAGCATTTAAAAAAAAGTATATAGTCTTTACATTTTTTGAGCGAACGTCCAAAAGCAACAGTGTAACTCGGTAATTGACACAAATACTTATAATAACTTTTCACGTAATAAAATACTTTATTTAAAAAAACAATTAGCAGGAGTATAATTCGGACTAGTTCAGAGAAATCTCTAATTCAGAAACTGTTACTCAGTTCCATATTCAAGTCCTATATAGCGAGGTCTGACAATCTTGTTTGAGATGGTGTTGTTTTCAAATAGTTCTTGATTATTTTTAGTTTGGAAACATTACGCTCCCCGGATGCAACACTTATTGGAAGAGTTAGTAAAATTCTTTGAGCAATGCTCAAGTTTGGAGCGAAATTCATTTTTGTTATAAATTTCAAAACTTCCAAAGGTGGTAATTTTTTTTTCAATAGAGAACACACCACTGATATTTCAACACTAAGTTCTAGGCTGTTTATATCCGATGATTCTCAATCTGTTAAAATGGTTTCCAAATCTTTGCAATTGGCCAAAATCACAAAGGAACTAATATCTTTTTGTTCATATATATGTTATAAAAAACAGAAGTAATTGTTGCGATGTTGTGAAGTAGCAGCTGAGAAAATCTTAGTTCTAAAGAATTGATTGCAGTGTCAAACGGATGATAAAAGAATTCAATTTTGTATTTTTACTGTGCATCGATTATGGGCTCACCCTGATTTTCATAAACAAGTTGGCGAACTCGATGTTTAGGTAATGATTCAACATTTTTATCTGCATCTACTTCGGATGACATTTCGCCGGCATCGACAAGGATAGCAGTCAAGTGATTATCCGATCTCAAATTTCTAAAAAGAGATTGGAAACATTGTATATAGATAACTGGAGTAGTGGCCTTGAAAGTTTTGTGGTCATTGGCACATCAAATTAGATTGTTTTATTCTTTTTCAGAAAATTTTCTAATTAATTCAGAAACTCCGTTGCGATTTTTTCTCATTTTGTTTTGGCAATTTTGAACTCTCCGATTTTTTTGCTCCAAGCCGGGACACGGACTAACGGAGTGTTCATCCGGCCCTGCTGTAACACAATGCTGCAATAAAACGCTAATGGCAATCATTAACGCTTTTTCTCTATGGCACTAAAGAAAATCATCAAGAAGGTATTTTTAAGTCAAGGCGATAAGACATCGGTGAGTAGAAAGATTATATGGTAGATTTCGCACAAAATTTGACAAAATAATGAAGGTTTCGAAGTATCATTATTATGGTGTTATTTTGAATCATAAAGCAAAAAAGCTAATGTTCATAGAGATGTTGTTAAATGCTAGTGCTAGTCTAGCAGGGGATATCGAGAATAAAAGACGACTAACAGAAGGTTATGGCTCAGTTCAAGATAGTTAACCATTTTTTTTTATATACACGAATTAAAAGAAATAATGCGAATGCTGCGATGAGCGGTAAAATTAAGTCTGAATGCTGTTATTACGTTTCTTCGTGAGTGTATTATTTGTTTATTTATTTTGCTATCATAAAAGTAATTGTAAAGCAAATCTAAAAAAACCTTCATCGTTTATTTGCAAACAAATTATTCTTGATCCATTTCAATACACTTCACACTCCGTACAAGTTTATTTTGCTAGAAAAGATCGAAACTACGGGAGACGATTTAGAACAATAGCAACTCTTTTTCGCATGGAAACTCTCAATGAAAGTACGTGCACTTAAAACTGTCTCGCAAATCTTTGGAGTCACTTTCTAACATTTTACCGCCACTTCCTGTTTTGCGAATTGTTTCCATTCACAATGCAAGCAGACATTTTTATTCATAAGATTCCGTGGTCAATCGAAAAGAATGTGACCTTGGAATATCAATACGGTTAGCCGTACTCGGCGCAGACAGTTCTGCAAAATATGACGTACAGTAGACACATCAATAGGAACTCGGAAGTCCTCATTGCAAAATTGGTATGAATCTGTCGAGACTGTTACTTAGTGGAATGTAACAGTAAAAATTTAACAACAATACATGTATTTAAAAAAACAAAATCAGCTTTTAAGTTCTCTTCAGAATTCCTCAAAACAAAGTAGACAAAATCTAACAAATTTTCCAACTCCGCCGATATATTTTTGCATTATTTAAACCTATGCTTTTATAGATAGATCCTGACCAGTGGTGTAGTCGTAAAACAAGCAGTGCCGGAACGGTCTATCTACACAAAAACTGAGCCGTTTTAAGGAGCTTTTTTACAATATTCTCTTGTTTATTTCTCACTAGCCGAAAGCGGCTAGTGAGAATGGAAATATGATTTCGCAGGGAATATGATTTCAATTGAATCTTGCATCATTTTATACTCATGGTTCTCTTAACAACGTAATTTTAAACTTCAGATTGTGGTAGATATTTAACCCATGTTCTGTTAGTAACCTCGGAGCTCCTCTGTTCATTGACTACATAAGTGTTCCTAATGGAGTCAAATAACTTACCATCCCCTCTAATTCCATGTTGTCGGCACTATCTTCACTTTCTTCCTCGTGTAAAATATGCATTTAATTTCCATTCAAATGACGCAGGACATTTTATGGCCAGCGCCATGTTAGATGGATTAAAACATGCTGAAAAAAGAATGAAAACAGCAACCATTCAGCTTAATGGATATATTTCTTAATGTAAGCAAAGCAATATCTCGGAGAGCTTGGTTTACAGATCTCATAAAAATCCTGATGAAATAAAGTATGGAAGCAAAATGTATTAGGATCATATCTCAGATTACAACAATGAAAGAAAAATATGCAATTAAATATTTGTTTAAACAATGAAAACGGTATGAGATACGTTGCAACAATGAAAAGTATTGTTGCAAATTATGCCAAAAAAATATTTTAAAAAATTTATTAAAATTCCAAAAAACATTGCACGGAAATTGAATTGATATCATTGGAAAGGTAATTTTTTGCGCTTTCAGATGGCGTAAAATTATTTTTGTGCTGTAATATTTTCGGAAGTTATTTAGGAGTGTTCTCTCAACTTTCCCATACACATTGTAGACCGAGGTTCTTTTTTGTAGAAACTGATGCGTGTGGCCGCCTATTTTTCCTAAAAGTGAATAATAAAGAATGCGCATATGATGGAATATAGGTAACTTGAACTTGCGATGTCTTTCCACATACTGAGAGTTTCTCAATAATATATTTACCGTTAGAATCGTTGTAAAAAGTGCATGAGTAGCGAGTACACCATTCCGTAAGCAATTCGTATGGTTATCAAAAGACGTCATATGACTAAAGTGACCATTTATTTTTTCCCTCTAAAAGGGACATTTTTTAATTTTTAAGTAATATTATGTGAATTCAAGAAAACGCATATTTCTTCAGTTTTTTTATTTATCAATGAAAAGAACAGGAATAAAGACGTGAAAATAAATAATTATTGTGATTTTTTTTTTTTTTTTTTTTTTTTGAAGAACACATTTTTGCTTCAGTATAACTGGTGTTGATTTTAAAAAAAATGAATAAAATTCTTGGCAGAATTTCTTAAAACTTACTTTGGTAATTAACGTTGCGTTCTAAACTGTAACTTGCAATTGTGTTTTCAAGCTCATCCCCAACTTATTCACAAGAAAGAAGTCCCTTCCTACGAGTGCATTAGTGCCGGGCAGACATAGAATATATTCAATAATTATGCGAAAGTTCGGATGATTTAAATTACCGACGTGAAAGTGTTTGAACAGTTCAACCCAATGACTTTCGGTTTAAATATTTTTTTAAGTATTTCGTTCTGTCACTTCATGCGGTGTTATGAAGTTAGAACTAAGTGCGAGATAGCAGGCTTCTGACCAACCTACATATGTGCGAGACGTATATAAGCGTATGCTCCGTCATCGCCGGGCTACTAGACATTACCGTCGGATATTTTGACTTTTGGCGCCTTCTTGTCTGAAATTGTTATCTTTCGCTCTTTCTGAAAACGGGGCATTTGGGCGTCCCGAAGCTGCGCTTGGGGACAACGGGACAGGATACCAAAAAACGGGACGTGTGGTCACATTACACGACTTTCCCAGGCAATAATGTGTCAACTAATCTGGATTGCTTTGTGTTTTGCTTCGTATTGCAGCGAAGAGAATCAAGTATGAATTTTGTATCTTTTCCTTATGGCCTACTGAATGTAAAATTTAATTCAAATCTACAAGTTTGGCGTTAAGATCACATACCTGATCTCATCTATTACACTAGTTACCTTTTTGGACTATCGCATTCATATATACGCGAATATGCAGACAGACGGTCAACCAATACATAGATTTGGTCCAAAATGTGATGCACGTCTCCAATTTTGATATCAAAACTCTGTCAAATTTCATTCTCTAGCTCTTTGCATTGAACTATCGTGTTCACAATAACACAGACAGGCAGACAGAAACTTCCAGCTGACAGATTTTGCCCTAATTTTGATACAAATTTATAATTTTGTAAAGATCACATACCAAATTTCATTCGTCTATCTCTTTCCGTTTTTGAGTTATCGTGTTACAAATACACAGAGAAAATTCCAAAAAATGTTTTTTTTAACACAGGGTGGTCTAAAACGGGGGAATTTATTAAATTCTTGAGGTTTGACATTTTTTGACAATTACACTGTTTTTTCCTTGTATATTTCGTACACCAGAAAGTAAAAATAAGTAAGACCATCATGGTTATGACATGCAATAAAAAACTTACGAAACAGCTTCATTATATCTTTTTTTATTTGTTATTAAATAATTTGTACAACTGTCTAAAGTTTTAAGGGTAGGCCCGATTTAAAGGATCTTGGAAACGTTGAAAGCAATCTCGTCTAATTATGACAAAAAAAAGTATAGAATTTCGGAAGATCTTGATTTAAAAAAAACACAAAATAAGTAGTGATGTAATAAATAGTGATTTGGCCGAATAGCCGAATTTCAGGCCGAATACCTACTTTTTAAAAACATTTCACTTTTGAGTCAAATAAAATATTTCTCAAATTTTAAATGAAAAAATTAAAGATTTATAAAATTAATTTTATTATTTCGGATATTTAAAAGAATATTAACACCTTGATGCGGTTTTTTTTTGTAATATTTTAAATACTTTAATTTCAATAATACGAAATGAAAAACACTCTTCATTTTGGGATTGCTTCACAAAAATAAAAGAGTCTTCATTGCAGAACATGACAATTACAAGCACAGAAGAAAATTCAGAGGATAAATTGAAATTATTAGAAGTAAATTCCTATTTTGATAAAGAACTTATAACAGCTAGGATGTAGTCTCCACTTAATTGCTGCGAAAAAAAAATACTGAAAAATTTCTGCAAAGATCTGCAAATTGAGTAAGATATTTTTCAGCTTTTAGAAACACAGTATATAGTGAGCGTTTATTTTCTGAAGCTGGTAATATTGTATGTATGAAACCAAACGGAACAGACTTCCTCCTAAAAATGCAGGAAAATTATTGTTCTCGCATCATAATTTCAGATTTTGCAATAATAAATAATATGTAACATTATTAAATACACTTATGTACTATACACTTTAAAACAACTGGGCCGTGACGAATGTCAAATCGAAACACTAACTTTACAGACTTTCCTCACCTGACAATAAGAATCATAAAAAACAATACAATACTTTCGATAATTTAATAAAAAATACAATGAAATAAATAGCCAAAAAAATGTCTTGACCGCGTCAATGCTACAAGTACAAGTGGAATGACTAGAAAAGTAGGAAAATTTTCGAACCTGTCGGGCCAGAAAGCAATATTGTCACGTTTTTTTTATTATTATTTAAAAAAAAATAAAAGCAAACAGTTGTAGTGAATTAAAAAAAAACAAAAATTTCTGCTTAGCCCGGGGGGGGGGGGCCGCCCGAAAGCGCCCCCCCCCCGCTTTCGCCACTGAAACTGGGTAAATGTTATGAGTTTTTAAATGATAAAAAATGTACTGAAATGTAATTGTTAAATGTGGTTAAAAGCACATTTTTAAAGGATTTTTATCCTGAAATTATTCAGCCAAATATCTGTTTAATATTCGGCCTGGCCGAATATTCGTTACATCCCAAAAATAAGGGTACCAAGTAATTTGGAGTACTTAAAAAGCCACTACGGATGGAGAGATAACACCTTGCAGATGTTTCGAAGACTTATGATTGCATTAGCACAAAGAAAAGAAAAAAAGAAGCGCTCTAACACACTCACAACTTCTTTTCAACCGCTGTCGCCCACTCATAATTTCACGCACTAGGATTGCGGTAGCAGATTAGTTTTCACGGACGTTACATTCTATTGCGAAACACGATACTTTGAAAGGAGAAAGAAAAAGCTAAACATATACAATCAAAGTCGGAATAATTGCATTTTTTAGGCCAAGGAGCGGGTTTTGTGTTGAAGAATATCTACCCTTTTTGTGTTAACTTCTCATTTTTGAAGCTGATGTCTACACGCCTCTCTATTTTAAAGCGCGGCTGTCTAATGACGTCATGATTATTTGGTGAACTTCACAAATAATAGTCGAAGAAACGCCATTACTCACTTTGAACCTCCAGACATCCGCTAGACAAACTAAAGAACGCGTTTATGCTACCTACTATAGAAACAGGTGGTTTATAATTGTCGAGTGTTTCTTTCTTGTGTGTGTTTTATTGACGTAGCAGGGGGTTCGAATTATACCAGTTTACATTTTCGAAGTTTTTAAATGCTTTGCACTTCTAACTCAAAACCAAAGATAAATATTCAGCTGGAACTAAAGATAGCTACTATAACGTGAAATATAAGAGAGTTCTATTTACAGACGTAACTAATGGCAAAATAAATAAATGGAAGCAACTAAAAGACAAATAATATCGACAGAACAAAAGGCCGATCCCGGTGAGTTGAAAGTTTTTAAATTACAGCCTAACCTCTATTATATCGATATTTAGAACTTGAAGGTTCCAGGAAAACATTCGATATACAAAAAACACGTACTGCTAATTTTTCATCATTTTCTTATTAAAAACAATTATGCATAGTTAATTTTTAGTGTTAAAGAAGACTTTAAAATATTTAATTATCAAAGATATTTTGTTAAAAATCGTACAAATATGTATGTCATTTGCAAATTTGCTTACAATGTAGGAATAAATGTCAGCTCGAATACAAAAAATAAAATTAAATTTATGTTTACTTTTTGGACGAAATAGTCCACATGTCTTTTTTGAACATAATCTTCTGCCAAAACCGTTTAAAAATAATATTCACTTTATTAAGACAAAAAACTGTTTAACAGTTTTTTTTTTCTTATTTAATTTATATTCCTTCTTAAGAATGAAATCCATGGGCGCTTTTTGACTGCAATAGATATACATAATTTTTTATGCGAAAATTTCTGTTCGATATACAGAAACTGTTTTTCTAATGATCCAAGGTTCCTGAAAAAGGTTCGATATACTGAGATTTTCGATATATGTAAGCTCGATACAAGAGAGTTCGACTATAATTCAAGAAAACATTGTGACAAGTATATTTCAGTGGCCTATCGATAGAAAAGATCATAACTCGTTCAAAGACAATATTTGATACTTGCAACTGTCAATTCAACGATTATGCTTTTTCTAAAAAAACCAGGGGGAGTGGCCTCCCCTAAACTTTCTCGTATACTTTTCAAACATTTGTCATTCCCTTCCCCCTGCGTTGATAAAAAGTTCGAACCAACTGTAACCCAGAATGCAATGACTATCAGAAGGTTTTTCATTGTTGATTATAGTGATAGTAAAATATTGAGGTGAAGAATCATATTCAAAAAGATACGTATGTATTAAAACTTCGCAATATTTATTTTTTTTTTATCAAACTCTAGCAATGCAAGTTCCGCCTGCGGAGAAGAAAACAGCAGAATAGCTTGCTCACTAAATAGCTTGCGCATGCGCATAGATTGCTTCCAATACGCAAGTAAAACGAGACGCCCTAAATGTTTGCTTCCTAACAAAATCTCGCTACCAGAATTGGTTTATGGCAAACTGCCAAGTTTTCGGAGTATCCCTTCTTTGCACAGGCATTTCTACCACTACGCATGCGCATGGAGTTAAACAAGTATGCGATTATACAGACCTACAAACAGTCAGCCCGTTGTCGGATTTGGCCCAAAATTTTATACGGACCTACATTCATGACGATAAAACAGTGTACCAAATTTTATCCATCTAGCTATTCAAGTTTGTGAGTTATAGTGTTCGCATGACTTCGGACATACAGACAGACGGACTTCCCGTAGACGGATTTTGTCCAAAATTTGATAGAAACCTGCAAATCGTGTGTAAAGATCACATACCAAATTTCAGCCCCGTAGCTCTAATAGTTTTCGAGTAATCGTGTTCACAGACATAATTCCAAAATTGTGTCTTTCGGATTCAGGGAGGTCTAAAACGTGGAGATTCGTCAAAATCTCGAGTTCGACTTTTTTGACGATTACAATATTTTCTCTTTGTATACTTCGTATACGAGAAAGTAAAAATTTTATGAAAATTTGATTAATTTGTTCTGAATACCCATAAAAGAAATGAACAATACAATAACTTCTTAATACGTTTATTTATATGTTAATAATAATAAACGTGTCTCGCTTGGTTTCTGTGTCGAGAACGGATCTTGATAATCCACACTTTACTTTCCATAAAATTATCAGTTCCCTGCATCTACTCTCTCCTCAATAGTGAATCCAGGGGGAGTGCTATGGGGCACAGAGTTAAACCAAAATTCTTGATTTTTTTTTCAAATCACTATAACTGTTTGTTTTTTATCACTTCTTAAAAAAATAAAACAGTGGCAACTTTGCTTTCTGGCTTGACAGGCTGGAAAATTTTCCTGTTTTTGTAGTCATTCCACTCGTACTTGTATTGACGCGGCCGAGCACATTTTTGGGCTAGTTATTTCTTTGTGTTTTTATTAATTTATCGAAAGTATTGTAGTGAGCTTTGTGATTCCTATTGTCAGGTGAGTAAAGTTAAAGTGTTTTTCACTTACATAAGCCATGAGGTCACGACGATACAAAATTATGGATTCGTCATTGTCCCTCCTAATATATAGAATGTTTCCGATTGAAAATCTGGATATCCTTCAAGATACGTTTACCCGAATGTTTTACGATCATAGGATTAGGGATAGGAAAAACCTACCGGTTTAAACCGAAAACGGTTTTTTTTTTAATTCGGTTAACCGGGTTTTTTCGGTTATTTTTTGCTCCGATTTAAACCGGTTATTTATTTTTTTTTAATTTAAAAACCAGGAAAAAAAACCCGGCAAAATCAGCTATCAAAAGATAGGTTCGATTTTAGGTTCGAATTATGAAGTTTTGAATTTCATCATCTTAGGCCAATAAACGGCCACCGTTTCCTCGAGGCGAACATTGAGATGGTCTAAAATAGTCATAGTCAAGCTTTCATAGCTCGATTAGTTTTGGTCGCAGAAGAGCGGACCATTTTGTTTAAAATTTCAATGTGCCAAAAATATTTTAATAAATATAATTAATAGGAGCGAGGGACTGTATAAAAATTTAGACAGTTTTTTTTACTATTATTATACATATAGACGCAGACAACACAAAATACGATTATGTACGTCTGTACTCTTTAATTTCTTTTTTTTATTTGTCTGCAATACTTGTTTACTGCATTAATTACTCATTTATTATTATTACTTATAGTATTAATTACTTATTTATAATTCTTACTTAAATTACATTAATTAATTATTGTATTAATACTTACTTATTGTATATTATTATTAATAAAAAATTCTGTCTACAAACGTTGCTTTAAAAAAAACGGTTATTTTGAGCGGTTTTAACCGCCAGTTTAAACCGGAGGCGAAAAAAAAAACGGTTTAACCGAAAATCGGGGTTTTTTTGCAATTACCGCCATCCCTACATCTATACTTATAAAAGGCAATGTTTGTGTCTGTGTGCTCGCGCGATGTCCAGATCAATCTACCGCACTGACAGACATGAAATTTGGCACACAGGTAGTCGTAAAGGTGACTCAATGCACCTCGAAGCCGGAATTTTAAAATTCAATCTAGAAAATTTTTTATTGAATGTTTTGTGTTGTTTTTGGTCATTTTTGGCACGTTTACGACTCTAGCATCTTTTCTAATGATCGTTGAAAAAAAATCAATGCACCATCGGATAGAACAAACAATTTTAGTTCTATTGAAGTTTGTTTTGAGCTTGAAACATAACTTACTGAATTTTGAGAATTTTTTTAAAAAGTCAGTTTTGCCATCGAAATTTTATTTTTGTTTTTAAATTTGCTGCATCCAACGTTCTAATAACACTATTATTTTCATTTTTTTTTCAGCTTATAACTGCAACGGTTCTGTCGGATTTAAAACAAGAATGGTTAAAATATCTTTTCCCGTCTTTTTAAATTAATTTTTCCTTGTCAGTTAAAAAATATTTTCCCTCTAGCTAGTTTCCTCCCGCGACACTTCTCCGGAATGTTGCTGCCAATTTTGATTGGCTGACGGTGCAGAGCGCAGGATACGTCATAACCTTCAACTGAATGACTTCGATTATTATTCTCGGCAGTGTCTTAACGTGTTTATGTCTCGCATATTTTACTTGCTGTATAATAATCATTTTCACGTTGCAATTTTTTAATTTTGTTTCGGATTAACATACTCTGTATTGTTTTTCTACAGTTGAAATATCATTATCGCGAAGGAAAATAAGCGGGAAAATCAATAATGTATATCTTTTGTTTTGTTTTCAGAACTTTTTCATGTCATTGTGGGCGTTTTTTTTTGGTTGTTGTTCATTTTGTTGAATCCACGGGCAACGACGTACACGTACTGCTAGTAGGATATCTAACGATTACTATTATATAATTGCAATATATTAGGGCAAATGACTAATGACAACCGACTGAAAAGCGAGGGATGCATAAACAAATGCATTGCAGTCACGAAATAAAATGGAAAATAAAAATGGGGGAAAACTTTTATTAAAAGCAGAGCCTTCTTTGTTTTTCATCTCATTCTCCTCAAGGGAGAAATTCAATTATGTTGATTGCACATTGAAGCATTTCAATTAACTTGATTACAGGCTCATACACCTTTCATGTTCGGAGTGCCCAACGTTCATTACATTTCTCTCGGGAACTATTATCATTAAAATAAATATTTAAGGTCAGAGAATTTAATAGAGCTCACCTGTGACGAACTTACGAATTGAAGTGTACTTTTCTTTTCAAAAAATTCATGTTTTGTGGTTACATTTGCGTTTGTATATGCTATTTAAGCTCTAAATAAATGTTATACTCTAAATTCTTATTTATATTACTTATGTTATTCTAAACCGACTCGTGAACTATATTGTACCTTAGAACTAACTAATGTTATAATCTATAAACTATCCTGTGGTTTACTGTTCGTGTAAACCAACTTATTGAATTTTTATTATGTATTATATGTATTTATTATGTATTAGGTCTGTATTGGTAGGTATTAGTTAATTCCAAATTAACGTTACTTATGTTCTAAATTCTATGCTTTTCTAAATTCTGTTCTATATTTTATTCTAATAAAATATAGAACATTCTGTTATTGTGAATCTCTCCCGCATGCAACCAGGGTTGTAGCGGAGCCGGAAAGCACAGGAACACCGTTCCGGACGCAGGGGTTAAATATATAAATTGAAACAAAGTTGAGTCAAAACTTTTCATCTTAAAACAGGCGCAATGTATTAAGGTGATTTAAATCTATTCTATGATATTTCATGAGGTTTTAATAGTTTTACCCTTATAACTATAATAATTAGTCCTAATGAGACTAACAATTAAAAACAGCTAACAGATGCAGACGGCATGCGTATCTATTAGCTACTGCGACTAACAGAGAGCTTGATAGTGTGCAAATTTAAATGTTCTTAGTTTTGAAAAGGCTATATGTTTACTTGTTATAGACGAGAACTATTGTAGATTTACTATTATCGCACGAAAGTATTGACATATACGCTATTTCTTACGGAAGTCATAAAACTTATTCGTTTTGTTTTTCCAGCTGCATCTAAAGGCGTTGATATATAAGCGATAGCCAAATGGAAACGGTAGGCGTCAATTTATTTATGCCAATAAACAATAAAAATACAGAATTCAAGCAACGCTAATGAAGTTATGAATAAATTTAGCTAGATTAACTTAACAGCTTAAAAATACAAGACGACTACTTTTGGAAGGATCTCAATTGTGAACCGAGGTCAAATGACGAGGGCGATACCTGAACTATCACTCCTTCTCCCAACTTCCACGTCACACTAGCAGGGTGACATTTGACCCTGGTGGAATTAGTACGGACCAAGCCAATAACATTACAATGAGGATTTTAGATGCAATAGGGTCTTGAACCTGTGACATTCTAGTCTTGAAGCCGAGATTTTGCCGCCTAGGATGCAACTAGGTTGACGTGTTATTGTCTCGTAAATTTGTATTCCTTTCAATCAGTGTTGCACATTTTATCTGATATATCCTTTTCTTTTGCTTAATTTGGTGACAAATAGCCCCCTGTAGCATCTCTTCCCTTTGCGTTTCCAACCCCTATGTTCTATTGCAAAAATGACTGGTTTCTCTTACGGATGGGAAAAGCCTACCGGGGTTTTTTTTTTGTTGTTGTTTTGTTTTTGTTTCGATAAACCGGATTTTTTCGGTTATTTTTTGTCTCAGTTATAACCGGTTATTTTTTAAATCCAATAACCGGGTAAAAAAACTGGATCGGAAGATAGACTTGATTTTAGGTTCGATTCGACTAAAATTTACTAAATTATGAAGCACTGAATTTCGTCTTCAACAAAACAAACGGCGTTCGTTTTTTTATTAAAACTAGCGGGAGTGGTCTCCTCGTATACTTCCCCAAAAAGGTGCTCTTTCTCCCCTTCCCCCGCGTGGATAAAAAAAATTCGAACCTACTGTAACCCAGAATCCAATGGCTATCAGAAGGTTTTTTTTTGTAGATTAAAGTGATTGTAAAATATTTAGTTAAAGAATCTAATTCAAAGAGATGCGTACCGAATAAAATGCATCTCGTACACTTCCAAATCTTTCCGGCTCAAGGACAAAGTGACGTAATCCTCCCGCGTGCTCAGATATTGCTACCAGTACGCATGCATATGGAGAATCGGATTAGAGAAGTTAATAATGCAATTTGAACGCCTTTTTGGAACCGATTGAAACGAAATTTGGGCACAGATCTATAATTAATGTCACCAACCGTCATACCAATTTTTATTTATCTAAGCCAAAGGGTTTAGGAGATATAATTTTTACAAGTATGCGATTATACAATTCGACAGCCCATCAACCCATCGACGGATTTGGACCAAAATTTGATACGGACCTACATTCATGACGATAAAACTGTGTACCAAATTGTTATCCATCTAGCTATTTAAGTTTGAGAGTTACCGCGTTCACATTAACACGGACATACAGACAGACTTCCCGTGGGTGGATTTTGTTCAAAATTTGATAGAAATCTAAACATTATGTGTAAAGATCACATAACAAATTTCATCTATCTAGCTCTAATATTTTTCGAGTTGTCGTGTTAGTAGACAGACACACAGACATAATTCCAAAATTGTGTTTTTCGGACTCAGGGAGGTCTAAAAACGTGGAGATTCTTCAAAATCTCGAGTTCGAATTTTTTGACGATTACAATACTTACTGTTTGTATACTTCGTATACGAGAAAGTTAAAAAGGAAAACCGGTTATTTCAAAAGCCGGTTATTTTGAGTGGTTATAACCGGCAGGTTGAACCGGAGGTGAAAAAAACCTGAATAACCGAAAACCGGTTATTTTCGAAACAACCGCCATCCCTAGTTTCTCTACGTCTTCTCTGCGTCTGGTTGTAAGCGACCTTTCGGGACATCCTGTAGAGTTAATTTACATTCCCAAAATTATTAAATGCTCAGGACCATCCTAACATATTTGAGCGTCCTGGGCTAGAGTAGTTTGGCACCCCGTCAGAAGCGCAACTAGGGTCTTCAGTGCCTATGGCCAAAAAAGCTTAATAAAATAAATTGGGGAGAAAAAGTCATCTGTTTACTGATACTCGTCTTACAATTTTGCAAGTCAGCTTCTGCTACTCCTTGATGATTCATTTTAATGGTTACATTATATAAAAAGTATTTTTCAATTTTCTTTTACAAAAAAATGCAATAATATACTTAATATTTAAATTAAATATAATAAAACATATATAGGAACCTTTTATTTTATTTAAGATTCTTTATTTATTTAATTGACACAAAATTATGCATTTTAATTTATAGCATAAGATATAAATGTTTATGTAACATTACAAAATCAATAGCTGTCTAATTACAATTCCTAATCATATTTTTGATTTTAACATATTTAAAATTATAATTAAATTTTTGGTTCAAAATTAAAGTAGTAAATAAATTCAGTATGGTAAAGTTTCAGGCGCCTTTGTATCAACCGTGCCTCTGCGCTACAGCCCAATTAGCCCACTGGATAAGACGGCCCTGAACATTCCAATTTAATACCCTGTACATTCTTAAATTGACAAAAATATACATTGTAATTTATATTATAAGATTTACATGTTCATGTAACAATACAAAATCCATTGCTGTCTAGTTACAATCCCTAATAATATTTTTGCTTTGAACATTTAAAATTATAATTAAATAAATTTTTGATTCAAAACTAAAATACTAAGTAAAATCAGTATAGTAAATTTTTAGGCACCCGTGGATCAACGGCGCCCCCAATTAGCCCACTGGACAAGACGGCCCTCTACATGCTGACACCAATATCCAAAAGTAAGCCGAGAACAAAATACTAAATCAAACACCATCC
Source organism: Araneus ventricosus (assembly GCA_013235015.1). NCBI lineage: Eukaryota > Metazoa > Arthropoda > Arachnida > Araneae > Araneidae > Araneus > Araneus ventricosus. The sequence goes on from BGPR01006439.1 coordinate 41,238, forward strand.
CGTTTCCGGGTTAATGAATCCCACGACAACCTCAACGCGTACATTTTTAAGCACCTGAACAAGGCGAGAAACAGCAAGACCAAAACAACTGCTAATGGGGCCATGAAAAAAGAAATGGTACACAATGAAGCGCGCAGGATGAAGGACCTTTCTTTGCTTCTTCATCTGCCACCACGAACAGCAGCAAATTGCTACAGTAGGTCAAAGATACGAGCAAGCGTTTCGGAATTAGTTCTTGCCCATGATCACCCATCCGAAATGGAGAGGCTGCAATGGACAACAAAAGTGGAAAACACAAAAAAGGAAGGCACCACACGTCCGTGGAGCGGGAATGTTTCGTCCAGGGTTGCCAGGTTAGAAGAGCAAGGCAATGCCAACCTTCTTTAGAAATAAGGCTGGAATAAAAGGTAAACTTCGATTTTTAACCCTTGACAATATTCGACGAGTCAGACTTGCGAATCCAATTACCGGTTGTTTTTTTTTCAAATTGATGAAGTAAAATTGAGTCATCCATAGACGTTATTATTCGATACAAATGTAATGTATCGCAACATCTTAAAGTGTCTTTAGAATAATCAAAAAGGAATACATATTCCCCAAACAGAATGTGCCATCTAATTAGATAATAGATAAAATTGCATCGTAAGGGAATTGATCGAAATATGAAAGTGACCAGAATTTCTGAATTTCAATCCAGTGCTCTGGAACCAGGACAGTACTAGTGTATGCTATCTATGAAAAGAACTAGCTATCTTTCACGAAAATGTAAATTATTGAAAATTTACAAAAATGAAATGACCCATTAATAATATGTTTTACAAGTAAATTTATAATTTTTCTTTAAATTGATTCATACACGGGTTCATATTAGAGTGGCCATATTCCATGTGTGATAAAATTGGGGAAAATTATTCAGAAGTTTATTTTTTAAATAAGTATCGTTAATTTTTTTATCTTTATTTTGAACTATTTACTTATGAGTTTTAAACTTACTATTTTTTTAAACACACTTTCATTAGTATACTAAAAAGTTGAAATTTTTTATGTTAATTATGTTCTACTTTTTAAAGCCTAATTTATAATTCATTACTATTAGTATCATGAATTCTTCAAATAGTTTTTTTCAAATTCACTTCCAGATGGCGCTTCTGGTGCAATATCAAAATTTAATTAAACTGATTAATTAACTGTTAATTAAATTCTGAATATATTAAAGTGACGTAGTGTCTTTAAGGACGCACAAGTGTACAAATTTTGAGAACTCTAGCACATCAGGAAGCGAGTGAAAAATCTATTACAAAATTCCAACTTTACAAACAAGAAACAAGTCAAGCTAAGTAAAAATGCATATACAAACTAGAATAATCCGAAAAGTTTTATTCAAAATCCCGACAACCGCCAAAATTTGGAACAGTCGACTAACCCAGAACGTCAGCCACTTTATGACACACCGATTTATCGTGAATCCTTCACTAAAAATAAGGTGGTTTTAGCTGAAACGAATCTTGTAGAAAGACTTAAGTATAACAAATAAATTCATGAGAAAAGTATTCAAAATAAAATTTAATGAACCGAGAAGAAATTGATTCGAATTAACATCCAACCTAGTATGGCAGCGGTTCCCAACGTTTTTCACTCGCGTACCCCTTTGATTAGTCTTTTTATTTTTGAGTACCCCCTTACTGTTATATCCCCCCAACCATCCGTCAGCACAAAAAAAGTTTTTAATAATAACGCCAAGAGCTTAGGTTAGCTTAAGAGTTAAACGACTTTAATAAACTTAATGAAATTTGCATTCGAGTTTACACTTCATTCCCTTTTTTTAAAATAATATTACAGTTCAACGACAACACAGATGAAAACAGCATTGAAATAATATTGCATTAACTTATGACGAGAGCCAACAATTACTCAATTAATAAGTATTAAATCCACTTCTTCCTTTTTCTAGTGAAGTACAATTCTCACTCTCATTTTTCATATGAACTTGAGGAAAAAAATAATATAATCCTATATATTTTGTGTTTTCCTCCATTACCAAGAACATTCTCGCTTGCGAACCTCTGTAGTATGGCAATCAAAAATAATTCGGAACATTTTGTATAAAACCATATATTAAATTTACCAATATTTGTATTAAATTCAATTTCTCTTCACTTATCATCAATAATATATCATTTAATTGTTTTACTTCTTGTCCATATATTCCTGGCAGGGAAAATTACTTTACCCAGAAATGGTGGCGTAAGAGAAAAAAAAAAGATTTTTAAGAAGCTCTGCTCTGGGTGATCAACAGAAGAGCGAAGGAATCGCAAACTAGACACATTTTATCGATCCGAGTTACAGAAATGGCAGCGAATATTTCGAAATTCAACTGAAGAGTTTTCCAAGATCCGAAATTGGTTGAGTCGATGGCTGAATACCGATAGGATAGCATAAAAATATACAAAAGTAGCGTAATTCTGAAAAACGATCAGAGAAAACTAAAAAACAAATTCAAAAAATTATTGGTGAAAATAAAACCAAAAAAAGGGCCAGAAATAAATTTAAGGCTTAATAAAAATTCAAAAGATTGGAGTTTTTCATGAAAAGGTCAAGTTTCCCGATTTTGGCCTTAAAAAGGCCAATATGGCAACCTTGGTTTCTTCTTACACAGCAAACGATATTTTTGCTGCTGCCCTTTTTCTAAATGTTTTTGTTTTTGCTGTTTTCCGCTTCACGGATCAGAAGAGAACGATCATTAGGGAAGGAAGCTACTCAGTCAAGGATTAGCTATTTCGGAACACTTCAGGGAAGCTCACTACATTCAGGGGAACATGCGGGACTATTTATTTCTCCAAGGCGCTCCAACTCGAAAAAAAGAACATAGACGTGTCTAGGTGGAGGGAGGAGGTGATCACGTGAGGGAGGGCGTCCTTGCAGAGATGATAACGAATTTTGTTAGAATGCGGAATGACAACATTAAAAACTTTGCCAATACGGTGGCGCCGCCGCTTGTAAACATTTCCCTCGGCTATGCCACACAAATTATTTCTTATTGTATTTCAAGTCAAGGACATCGAGGAAAAGTCTGCGAGATGGTATGAGTATGCCTTCTGGCCCCCTGAAACTTTGGAGAATTAACTAAATATTGATCCTCTCGTTTATTACAAGAAATAAAATTTCGTTTATTTAAAGTGAAAATTAACTAAATGTCACACGAATTAAGAACGGTGCTTTTAAAAGAAGGAGACAAGCAGCTATAATATTAAGTAAACAATCTAGAGTAATGTGACCAGATTTTTTGAGCTTAAAACCGAGACGCCATAGATTTAGGGAGGAAGGGGTGCGAGCCGGTACAAAAGATCAAAAACTGGTATTCCCCTGGTTAATTCGAGATGCTTTTCACTTTCTTATTACTACTATTTAAACCCAGGAAGGAAATTATTAAAATCAAAATTTAAGATCAGTTAATCTTTATTTTTAATTTTTCAATACGATTTTTATTTATTTATAAATATATCCAGGAAGCTCACTCCATTCAGGGATCGTGATGTTCAAGGCAGCAGCCCGTGACTTTTGATCAAAATAGCCGGGTTGACAACAAATCCGGACTTTTTCTCAAGCCGAGGGGAATAATCGAGATTGCCCCGGTTAATCTAGGACGTCTAGTAACTTTAGTAAAAGTTGGGAAGGTGAGTGATATTATAAAAAGGTAACATTTTTAAAAATTAACTCTAGTTATCGTCTTGTCACTTTTTTAACCTTCCAGCGGACGCGCGTTTTCAAGAGATACTTGCATTGTGCATCGTATTACATATTTGAAATGTTCTTATAAATTTAAATGCAATTTTTATTTATAAAATCTTTGTGTACCATTAAGCTAATATATACTGATAATTTAAATAAAAGCTGGATTTATTTTTGTAAAACAACACGATATATTTATGTAATACAATGCACTATATGTCATAAAATTTATGCAGGCGCGCCCGTTGGAAGGTTAAAAAATTTGGACCATTTATTTTTAATTAAAAAAAACAGGAAAATCTAACATTTAATTCAAATTTGGGATATCTCCAAGAAATATTTTAAAATCTCGGGATACAAAACGACAAAAATTGGGACTATCCCGGGAAGACCAGGACGTCTATTCATTTAAGTAATTGCATTTGATACAAAAATTTGAATCGCTGTATGTTTTTTTAACATTAAACTATTTCGTTGTTCTTGGGCAATGAGTTATGCTTGTCATTTGAATATTCAAAATGGGACCTTAAAAGCGTTATTCATTTTTCACTTTGCTGAAATTTGTGCGTAAAGCTGCTTTATCAACACCAGGGCCCCGCCCCCCCAGCAACTAGTTATAGTCTTAAACCGGTCTAACTGTTGAAGTCCACTAAGAAAATTTACCCTTAATTTCGGTCCAGGCCGAATTCTAAATATTTGTCTATGACAACACGATTCGTCTTTTATTCGTCCGCGACAGCAGTAACGGATTGGGCAAATGTGAAGAACACCATAAAAACCACTAATAATTCATATTCTAACTGGACAAGAAAGTTTATAAAAACAAGACTCTCCATGCAATCTAAAATCGTTTCGAGATTTTTTTTTTTTTT
>BGPR01006439.1:45848-80463 GCA_013235015.1 Araneus ventricosus
AGACTCTCCATGCAATCTAAAATCGTTTCGAGATTTTTTTTTTTTTTTTATGAAACTGGCACAAGTATTGCAGTTTAATTCTTTTTCCTAAAAGTGGCAACTCCTTTAAAAAAAAGAGAGAAAACTCCATAGGTAATTTAACATCAAATATGAAAAAACCCAACACAAACGTGACAAGGAACACATCAAATTTTAAATAGCTGAAATATCAAAATAAGGTCTAATGCATTTTGCAAATGGAATGGCTTTCAAAAAGGAACTTAGGGTTTAAAACTATGTAATGCAAAAAATAGTTACTAAACATTTTTATACAGCCCACTTAAATGGTGTCATTGAATGAAATCCGAGTTTCCAAGAGACGCCAAAGAATCATAACAGATCAAAGTTCATGCATAACACATCAAAATCTTCTAACCCGTGTAATTTCCATTCTATTACTTTGATTTTCAAGTAAATGCTTTAAAAATGCAAACTTCCATTGTCGAACTGTTTTGTATTCAAATGAATAAGGTTTATATCCAAAACAAGGCATGCGCATGTTGCTGTCATGAAGCAGATTATCCAATTGTATTCTTTCGCCTTTCTTCATGGAAAAAGATTTCGTAACTGTATTTGTAACTATTGCGAAAAGTGTTTCCAGATGTAAGAATTTTCGAGTTTAAAAAATAAAAACAAACTAATGAAAGAAACTTGTTTTACTAGTTGGGAAGGAGAATACAATGTTAGAAATTTCCCTACAATAGCAGCGTTCAGTTTGACAGCAGAGAATGAATACATGAGAATTTAAATAAAGGGGAACAAAGCTTCTTATAAACACAACAAATTGATTCTAAAGCGATTATTTTCTGAACAGGAAAACTCTCCCGGATTTGGGAAATTTTGATTTTTCAATAATATGCATGAACTTTACAAAGAAATCATTTAGTAATGGGGGGGGGGGGGACAAGGCAAAATGTATGTGAAAATCTAAAACCACAATCAGTGGCATTCATATTTCCGGCTAACACTTCCTGGCAACCCGACTACGATGCCGACTTGCAATTCAACTCATGAACTAAGCAACTCAAAAGCCAACAAAGAAAGCAAAAACAAGGTTGCCAGGATCGGGTTTACCATTAGGTGATGGCCTGGGGGAGCTTGTCCATCAAGCGGAACTGTCATTTGTTCGTCGGACTTGCACCCCTCATAATAAATATGGAATTGCAACGTTTATTTAACTATAACTGTGTAAATGAATTATTAAATATGTTAATGAATTATTGATACTTACAATGAAAGCTAATAAATATTACTAAAAATTGGGGGGTTTTTCGCGAGCGCAATTTAAATGTTTCGTTTATTAAATATTTTTTTTTACATCAAATATGTTTATATTTGGCTACTTTATGCTTGACTGCGGATGTAAATACGGAAGTACGCATTGCTAAGGGGCACATAAATTTTTCTTTGCCTAGGGGCGCCAAGTACCCTTGCACCTGCCCTGGAAGTAGCTTAAATAAAGAAAGATGTAAATAAGAGAAATTTGAAGAAAAAAAAGTTTTAAAAAAATCACCACACAGATTTATTTTACAAGCTAATTTACAACACTCATTCGATCCCGCTGTCAGTATCATTACATTTCTTCTCGAAGTACCACCTGCCAAGAAGAACGTAGCTACCAAAAGGTACGAAAGGATGTGTCAGTGTATCTAAAGTGTACCTTTATATCTTGCTTTTTTTCAAATAATGAAATAAATTTTAATTATGCAAACTTATTATCCATAAAACCGTTTGATATATTTTTAGTCAAATCTCGTCAAAAAATCACTTATATTTACAGTCCGCATTTATAAATCTTTACCCATTAAAAAAATAATAAACATAGATGTTTGGTTAAAACTTCACATTTGCTGTGCATGCAGGGGCCATGCACTGTTTATCGAGTTTGTTTATATGTAAAGTAAGGAAGCTGTTTCATACTTAAAAACAACTATTTAAGCTAGCAGTCAGAGAAGCATGCTTAAAAGTATACTCCAAAAAAGCCTAGCAAAAAAGGTGATGATGAAAGCTAGATAACACAGAATTGTATAAACAGAAAGGTTAGGGACAAAGTTTGCTTCTTGTAAGTGCAAGAAAAAATTCGTAAGTCGACAAGATTTGTGATGGCTGACTTTTGGTTGATTTCTTGAAAATTAAACCGTCTTGAAAAATTGATTCCAACATAATTTAAGCATGATCTAGATAAGTTAAGGGAAATATTTTATCACAAATATATATAATTGTAAAGTGGCATCAGTAATATACGTGTTCTGACTCAATATCCATTTGTGGTTCGAGACGGCGTCAGAATATTAATTAAAACTTTAGCGATAGAGTCGATATTCATAAAACTATTAATGAATATTCAACCTTTAGTAATTTAGTTCCCTTTCGAAAAATTAGAAAATTGTGCAATTGACAGCATGGTTCATTAATATGGGAAACACGGTGAATATAATTACCATGAAAATATTAATTAAGTCATTTCTTACTGCTTAATGATTTCAGTTTTTCAGCAAATCTGTTGGTTGCGACGATAAAACTATTTACGAGAGAGAGAAAAAAATGGAACAGACAAAAAGTTAATTCAGTCATTTTATGAGAAAGTGTTCGAACAATTAATGCATATATAAAATTTAACTACAGAGAAGCATTCAATACTGATTAGAAGTTATGATATTGCACTCAAAGTCTATTAAAAACAAGTAATTTAATTTAAAGGGAACTTTCTGTTTTCAGAATCTTTATTTTGAAAATAAAATACTTTCTTTTGCATCATGGCATTTAAAGCATCGTTGTATTTAATATAATCAGTATTCTCAGTTTAAACGAGCAACTGCAAAGAATATTAAAAATAAAGATACCGAATAAGTAATTTTTAAAAACTCGTATCTTTATTTTTGCCACAAAACACATACGATATTGCATGGCATTCAAGACTTAATGAAGTCCGAATTCACGGTTTGGGCTAAGGAATACGTATAAAATGCATTATGTATCGAATTGTTATACTTCGAACAAAGAATTTAATTTTCCATTCAAAATGGAAATGGTTTATTTAAATCTTTTCCACGAATCCATTCAGAGAAAAATATCAAACTGAATAGTGAATGAAAATACACTCCTGCAGCTACTTGAAGAACAAAGAAAATGGCGAATCGCTGCCAAGTACGAACACACATACAGGTTGGAAATTAATTCAGAACGGCAACTCGAGAATAGGCAGGAAAATCGAACGTCATCTCGTGACAATACAACGCATGAATATTCGAATTACCTCAACCGAGCAAAATGTTGATTAATGACTGTATAAAATGATGATTTGCGTTTCCTGTCCAGCCTATTTCCCACGCAATGTGTTAGATAATTTATGCATATTATCTTAGAAGCTAAATAAATCACGTCTACAATAAAATGATACTACACATTGATCCGAGATGGAACAACTTTCAAAAAGAGATTGCTACTAGAAAATTCGAATTCAAAATGAATTCGACACTATGTTTTGATGAAGGTTGTGCGAATAAGAGGAATTCTTTTGTTAAAATGCTATTCAATCACATTCTATTGCAGACTAGACCGTTAAGTTGAATGTGGCAGAGGTATTCAAACACACATGGAACATTCTTGCAAGCATACATTTTATTAATTTTTTTTTATTTTCATTTATCCCTTTTTGATATTTCTTATGCGTTTTAAAATCTTCATAAAGTTATAAGTAAATAAAACTGGCGAATCGTTTTCGGTTGTTTGTCTCAGCTTATCTTTTTCATTTGGCAACACAAATTATATTTAGATTTTAGTCCAGTGTTACTTTTCGCTGGCTGCGAGTTAATTAAATTTGGTCTAGTCCACTCTGGATGATTCTCGTTCGTAACGCATAAATCGTTTAGTGAATTGGCTATTCCGTATTGTATACGAAGTTTGTGATATTGTCCTCTATCCATGTTGAATGAATAGGGCAGGTGTATGCGTGTGATTCAATTCACGATGGATTTACTCATATACACTCATTTTTCTATTAAAAACACACACTGCCGGTTCGTTACTTGTGAATCTGCATCTTCAAAATCTGAAATTTTCATTTGGTCTAAAGTATAGATATTTTTTATCGAAACATAAATATTTTATCATTAAATATAAATAGTCCTGTTTTTTTTTATATTAACTTCCCATTTATGATCTTGGATATTAAAAATACTATTAAAATTTCTTAAGGAGGGACCAAATAAACATATAACTCGAGGATTGAATTATCTTACACTCACGAATTAAAATATTCAGAGGCATTATAATTCGATGCAAAAATTAAGCGAAATCCATAAACGTATAAAATGTTCTGTGCACTCTTGGCAAATTCAAAATGACAAATTCCCAAAACAGTAACGGTCAGATAATTAGATAAGAGAGAAAACTAAGTTGTCAAGGTGTTATCACATCGACGTAAATGAAACCTATTGCAGCTTGACACGAGTTCGACCTAAAATGATCTAGTGTAGTTTCTCTCTTAGAAGCAGAGTAATGATGGGGCGTAGCGAAGGGTGGGAAAGAGTATCGACCCCCTCCCCCCCACACACAGGGACATCAGTGTCCATTGGCGCTGCGATGCCAAAATGTTTTTATTTCATATTCTATTAGGAAAATAGGACGAGGAGAGAAAAAAAAAAGTATTATGCCCAGCGCCAGAAACACCGTTGGAATAACGTTTCAATCAAAGTACAATAAAATATCCGGTAATTGTCACCTAATTAACCACGAATATCTAACTAACGGCACTTTTGGAGGATTAAATTTAAATACGAATTTAGGCCTATGAGAAAAAGTATGTAATGGGCGGCTCATGAGAAGAAAATGTAGGCTTGAACGGAGGTAAACAATTCCGTTCCCGCCGCACACTTTCTTGTTGAATCGAACATATACAGGGAAAAGAGAAAGATGAGGAGGAGGGAAAGGATGAAGATGATGACACGCAGAGAAAGCTACGTGGAAGGAGGCAGGCGAAGGATTGCAGACTTTCAGAAAATTTCCCGAGCATGTTCATCTTTGTCAACGCAAGATGTTATGAAGCTTCAGTGTAAACACGGTGAATTTTTTAAACTCCGGCAAGAAAGTTGACATTTGAAGTTGTATGTCATCAACCTAAACAATGTTATGTCTAATGTGCGCAATTTTCTATATTATTTACTTTATTGTGGCAGACAGATCAAAGAACATGAACAACAGACATCGCATGCAGCAATTTTTGCAGATCACGAAACACGAGCAGACTAGTTCTAGAAATGTTTATTCAATTACCGCAAAAAATCTCTTATCCGCCATCGCCGAGGTCCCTTTTCTACAGGTTAAGATTTTTTTTTTTTGTAAAAACATGTACACACACAAACCTACATCACACAGATTCTTTCCTTTCCTGAATACTACCTACAGTTAGAGACTGCCTATTCCAGTTCGTTCAATGCGCTAACCAGTAAGCTGGCGCTGAGCAGAACTCATACGTGCTACTTTTATAGCCACCTGTGTAAACACTTCCGCAAAGAAGTCGCGCAAGTAAACTTTCACTACGTCGTTCTGTGCCAATTCTGCACCGGCTCGCGGAAGAGACAAAAATATGGTCGATTAAAGGGCATCGGGCTATTGCATCGACTATACGGAGTACAGAAAGCACAGTACATCCAAACCTATTTTATGAGCGTTCTTTTTTCATGCAATCCCTAGCTCTCCGGATTGAAAAAAAATGTGTAGCGGAAAAATATTTTATTACTACAATTGAAGTTTCGGAATATATTTTTAGTGCGTTTTTTTTTTTAATGCGGTCCCTAACAACCATACAAGAACAGGTTTGAGTGCATATAGTTTTCAAGGAATCAAAAACGATACTTTAAAATATAAATAACATGAATAAAAAACACGTTTAACCCCTTCACAGTTTTGCCCGAGCACCACTCGTGCATCGAACCAAGTTATTTTTAAACTTATAAGGTAAATTTAATTCATCCACAGAAGTCATAACTCGATACAAAAATGACCGGGAATCCAATAACACCTCGAGTGTTCTATTGACATGTAGTTGAATCAATACGACAGCGCATCCCCAAAACAGAAGGGGGGGGCATCTAATTAGATAGTACAAAGGTAAAAGTACTGTTAAGGGGTTAATTATACAAATTTTCATAATTATTAAAAACGCATAAAAAAATTATTTTAACTCATCTTTTGAGATAAATGTTCGTACATGCAGGCCTTTTCTTTTCAAGACTGTACAAAAGCTGTACCATCAGAATTTTTTTATCTCCTAACGGGCTGGAGCAAATGTAAGTCATTAGGGTAACACCAGCTTCGCATAGATGTGGGTTCTTTAATCACCCTGTCGAAAGTGTTGCTCCCTTGTCCTATTGTAACACTACACGCATGATGGCTAGATTGATTGTTAATGAAGGAGGACAAGAAATAACCCCACAGGCAAACGAAAGGGACGAAAATCCATATTTTCCAAAGACTAAATTTTTAAAAGTAATTATATGCTAGTAGTGTCTGAACAATAGACAGCACATCCAAAAAAAAGACCTGCTCTTCTCGCAGTGTTTAGAGGATAAACCAATGAGGCGGTTAGAAGGGGAGGGGAATCATCCTAGCTCACACTTTTGCACTCGGTAGGTCAGCAACACATTTCTAACCTTCGTCCTATGTTTTGCCGGTATATCATTAGAGTTACGTCAAAAATACACTGGAATAAAGTTGTAGAAAATTTTGAGCTGGAGAGTGGCGGCAGTCTTTAAATTTTTATAACATGAACCGTTTGGTTAGGATCATCGTAAAAAGCTGAACATTACATGAAACGGAACCATTAAAACGGCCACCATCTTGAAATGGAATCTTACACATACGTCTTTTTTAACGACTTCAATGACTAATTTAACTTTTAACGACTATTATATGCTAAATCCGAAAAAACTCCAACACGTTTGGACGCAACTGCAAATTTACAGACAAACATACAAATTTACAGACAAACAGACGAAATGCCGAACGATCGAGTTAAAACGGGACCTCGTTTTGCTCGTTCAATTAACGACTCCTTTTGGTGCAACACGAGGACTATGTGGAGACAGGCCTCGTAATTTTGAACTGTGGTCAGATGACGAGGGCGACACCTAAATCGTCACGCTACACCAGAGTTGACGCTTGACTACTGATGTCAGATTTAAAGCGCACCAGTCACGCATACATCGAACCAGGTGAATCTCTGGTCTCTAAGCTGAGATTCTACCACCAGGTCACCAAAGTCCACCCAAAGACAAAAAAAAAAACAGTTTTCCAGTTTGTTTGCCAAAATCTCCGTATTAAAAGGATGTCTGAAATTTTGTCAAGTCGTAAGCTAAAGGTTTACACATAACACTTTTTTTTTTGGAAAGACCTACTAAAAAAAAACCTTAACACTTTCATATGCAACAAATTCTGTAAACATTGCAACCGCTTTCTAGAAAGACGGGATGAATTTCAATTTTTATTAGACGTAACCGTTGCTAAGCAAAGCAGCATTGGCTCAAAATGAATCTCAATACATACAACAAGTATTTTAAGTTGTAGAAGTGAAAATTCCTTTATTAGTTTAAGTAGTATGAGATGTCTTGAAATGTATGTTTACTGCAAGGTCGGATTTAGCCTTTGAACCGCTCCGTGAAAACGTAAAAAACTGCGCCCCTATAAAACTACAATGCAAGCATTCTAAAAAAAGGTACATTCTATATAAAAAGGTGCGTTTTTTTTACATTTTTTTAGCGAACGCCCAAAAAATAACAGTGTAATTCGGTAATTGCACAAATACTTATAATAACTTTTCACGTAAAATGCTTCATTTAAAAAAAATCAATTAACAGGAGTATAATTCAGACGAATTTTTTTCCGAACTTTTAGTTCAGAGAATCCTCTAATTCAGAAACATCTAAACTGCTACTCAGCTCATATTCAATTCCTAATATAGCGAGGTCTGACAATCTCGTTTGAGATGTTGTTGTTCGCAAATAGTTCTTGATTATTTTTAGTTTGTAAAAACTACGCTCCCCGGATGCAACACATATTGGAAGAGTTAGTAAAATTCTTTGAGCAATGCTCAAGTTTGGAGAGAAATTCATTTTTGTTATCAATTTCAAAGCTTTCAAAGGTGGTAATTATGTTTCCAATAGAGAACACACACTGATATTTCATCACAAAGTTCCAGGCTGATTATATCGGATGATTCTCCATCTGTTAAAATGTTTTCCAAATCTTTGCAATTGGCCAAAATTACAGAACTAACATCCTTTAGTTCATATGATGTAAAAAACAGAAGTAACTGTTGTGATGTTGCAACTGAGAAAAAAAAATTGGAACTTCCCAAAAGTTTTATTGGCAATGCAATATCGTAATTTTCCCCCTGCATGAGTTTACAAACGGGACTGACAAGATTTAATTCTAATTATCGTACAGATTTGAAATTGGTCTCGTTGTGGAGGGTATTCCTACCAGTAGGTGCAACGGTCTCTGCGCTGTAACGCGCACACACAGATATTGCCTTATATAAGGCAATATCTGTATATATACATATATATATATATATATATATATATATATATATATATATATATATAAAAGATTATTGGAAGGTAGTGCCTTGAAAGTTTTGTGGTCATTGGTACATAAAATTAGATTGTTTTATTCTTTTTCAGAATTTTTCAGAAAATTCTCTAATTAATTCAGTTTTGTTTTAATTAACTCATTTTGTTTTGGCAATTTTGCGTCCCTTAATTTTTTACTCCTTGGCGGGGCACGCTAACGGAGTGTTCGTCCGGCCCTGGTTCATTGTTTATCGAGTTGTAAATGAATTTAGGCGACCTCATGCTCTTAAACCTGGTCAATGATGACCTATCTCTAAGCTTCTCCACAACACCTAGATGACATTTAACCCTGACCGATTCAACGGTGTGAGTCCATGTGCATGGAGGATCTTCGGAGAATCGGGTCTGGAGCCCAGACCTCCCATTTCTGATATTGCCACTTGCCACAGTGGCGAATCATTCAATATAATGGTTCTTATAATTAAATTGCATAGATAATTTCTCGACTCGATGGTAATACAAAACCAGATGGCAGTATAATAATAAGTAGGGCATGTGAGTTTTGTATGAAAGAAAGGGAGTGGGGGTTTCACGACGAACATTTAAAGTTGCTTAGTGCCTCTAGGTTCGTCTGAATAAAACTCAGAATTTCAGAAATAGAACCCATTCTTCAGTGAGCAGCATACAGAAAATTCAGCAAAGGATTAAATTATTTAGAATTTCAAGAGTTTGTTAATAAGTTTACTCGTGAATAATAGGTAATTTTTCAATCACAAATTCCAAAAAAAAGATTTATGTAGAACTGAAATATTAATATTACATGAAAACTAACTAGTTAACTTTCAAATAATACAAATTTTTTGACATGTTAAATCCAGTTATTTATAAATGAACTTCGAACATCAGACAAATTATTTTTTAAATAAGGGGAAAAGAAAATTCATTAAGCAAAAAAAAGTCAGTACTTATGTAATTCGTTAACTGTTAATTAGGTTATATACAGATATAACATAATCTCATTTACAACAAATTTAAAAAGAAAATCATTACATTTTTAAAATGTCGAAATAGGGGAGAAAAATGGTTCAAATTTTAGGTTGAATTGCACGTCTTTCTTTGAACTAACTTTACAATATGTTTGAGAAATGCTTTGAAATTTATTAAATTAACAGTGACTTTACTAAATATTAAATATTTTTACTGCAAACCAACAGAACGATGTACAGTTCGGAATTTGCAAAAGGAAAAAAGATGATACTTAGATTTTCGTTAAATACCAAAATAACTACCTTTTATAAGATATTAATATTATGTTAAGACTATTAGTCACCACCGAAAAACTGAAGATCAAGCAACAGCTTACCCAAAATATGAAGTTGATGAGGAGGGACCACATATTTAATGCAAACAGACATCCTTTCACAACATGGTGGATCACTACGTATCTCAGGGTATCAAAACAATAGCACATTTAGAACCTGAAACCTTATCCACGATGTCGTCGGTACCAATAAAGACGCGGAAAAGGGTAAATTCGTCCCGAGAGCATCTAGGAAGCGAGGTGTAGTTGATTACCTTGAACCGCCATTGTGGTTGGCATGAAGATGCACCGCCTCTACACTGCATGAACTGCCATCTATGTTTCTAAACATCAGAAAAAGTCTAGAATTTTGAAAAATATACTGTGATATAAATACCTTGCATGTATCATAATGTCATGTTTTGCGAATGTGCTTTTCAGATAAATAATCTAAGGTGAATAGTGGCGAGATCAGGAGACTATCTCCTGCAGCCCAAACTAAACCAAAATCTTGATTTAATTTAAATCACCCAACTATTTGATCTTAATTTTCATTTTAAAAAATAGTAATAAAATCGTGACAACATTGCTTTCTGACTTGACAGGGCTCGAAAATTTTCCTTTCCTGAGTCATTCACTTGCACTTGTAGCGTTGGCGCGGTCAAAACATTTTTGGCTAGTTATTTCATTGTATTTTTATTAAATTATCAGAAAATATTGTGAGTGTTCTTTATTATTCTTATTGTCAAGAGGAAAGCCTGTAGAAAGTGTTTTTTGGCTTATAAAAGCCGGGTTTGACATTCGTCACTACGATAGAAGAAAATTTTTATGACCTCAGCCCCCCCCTCCCCGACCAAAATCTGGATTCACCACTAGTTAAAAAACAGAGTTGGAAGATTTGCAGGAAAGGAAAAATGGACTGATACAATTATATTTTTAACATTTTGAAGCAATAAGTAGGTCTTTGTTATCGGTGAATAATTATGCATCTAATAACTTTTCTAAGTACAAAGGGTTAAAAAAACACACTAATAGCTTTTCAGACAAATTGGAAATTAAATACTGCTGACAATGAAAGGTAACTAATCATTTGAATGTTAAATACCAATTACAAATAGAAATTTCTCACTATTTACACAGTTGTAATTAAAATTTTCAAGTAAATGTTCAACACCTCTTCAAATTTAGATTGTAGAATTAAAATGTAACATCTCACTTTTCTTCCAAGAACAATTTTACATAATTTTCTAGTTGAACAAGTACCACTGCACTTCTTTAAAAAAGGGATAACTATCTTTTTCTTACTTAGCAAAATTGTTGATAATGAAGGCATTAATTTTTAAAACCAAACAATATCAAATGACAGTTTATTGATTTTGTTTTATTTTTAAATATCTCCGAATCCTGGATTCGCCACTGAAGGTGAAGTATATCAGCCTTTAGAAAATTCCTACAAAAGTAAAAAAATTCAGAGAAAAGTAAAGGAATAAAAATGAAAGGAAATAACGGAAACGATTTTATGAACTTCTTGAACCTCTTCAAACAGCGCGCGTTTATAAAAATTTTTGTTTTACCGTATTTATTTATCGTTTATAATATCCTATGTTTGGCATAAAATTTTTAAACATATTCTCGATTTAGATTTATAAAATAAATACGATATAGTAATATTAAATTTATCAATTGAATAACGATATTAAAACATCAACAGCCAATCCCAGTTACTGTCCGCTTCAAACTATAAAAAAAAAGTTACTAAAAAGTATTTATAGTCAAATACTTTGCACAAGAAAAAGCAAAAAATTCTGTTTGTTGATTAAAATAAAAAAAAAACATTACTTTCCAAGCTATATATATATATATATAAGAAAATATTTATCGAAATACAAAAATTAGTGAATTATAACTCCCAAGCACAAGCGCGTCCTACCTTTGGAATGGCACGTAAGTTTGGAAAGGAGGGTGCCAGCTCAGGTAGCCTCGTGTCATCTGACCACGGTTCAAAATTAAGAGGTTCGTCCCGAAGATAGTCCTCGTGTTTCTACAAAACGGGACATTAATACAACTAAGCTAAACTATACCAAACACACTCAATGACGTATGCCAAACGGGAGCTGCGAGAAGCTCAGCTCAGTCCTCGCAAAATTCAATGTTTTTTTCTTTTTTTTCGCGTCCCAATGTATTACTTAGCTATAAACGGTAGGCGAGTTTTGATGCTTTCCAGGGCTATTCTGTGTGCAGCTCCATCCTATGTCTCTCCTCTTTATTGATTTATTTTCTGTTTCCTTTCTTAATTCTTGACATTTATTGTTCCATTTTGGTTGATCATCGAACCCTCAGTACGGAAAAGTGCCCAAATAAAAAAAAAAGTAAAATACCCCCGAAAAGTAAAAAACAAGTTTTTAAAATAATTTCAGGGATGCTCCAGCTCTTCAGTCGCAATGAACGAGCCAAAACTGCTTGCTACGCTACAACATGATAATGCCATGAAGACCCTGATCGAAACAACTACTGTAAACATAGAAATTTCCGTTTATAATCCATGAGACGTATTTTGCATTTGCCGAGAAATCGTATAATTTAACCTTCCAGCGGGCGCGCCTGCACAAATTTTACGACATATCGTGCATCGTATTACATAAATATATCGTGCTGTTTTACAAAAATAAATACAGCTTTTATTTATGTTATCTGTATTTTATTAGCTTAATAGTAAACAAAGATTTTATAAATAAAAATTTCACTTAAATTTATAAAAGAACGATATAAATATGTAATACGATGCACAATTCAAGTATCTCTTGAAAACGCGCGCCCGCTGGAAGGTTAATTAAAACTATTAAGATAAATTAACAATAACAGAAATTGATGTAATCCTTAAAACAGAAAGTAGTGTTTGTGCAGGGTAAGTCGAAAGTGATCCGACAAACTTTAAAGAAAGGACAGGCATAACAGAACGAATAGGTTTCATGTAGAAATATACAGGAGTAAACCTCACGATAGCAATACACGAGGAACAAGAAATAGCCCGGGCCATCTCATCCAATGGGCTAATCGTGCTGTAGCCCAGGGGAGCCATTGAGTCAAAGGCTTCTAAAAATTTACTATACTGATTTTGATTTAATTTCGAACCAAAAAATTTATTTAAATGTAATTTTTAAATATGATAAAAGTAAAATGATGAGAACATACACGACTTTTTTTGTTCCTCAATTTTCTTATCAGATGTATTTTCGTTCTGCCATGGGCGGACAGCAACCCAGAAGCGAACTTTCTCCGACCCCACTGAGACGGGGGAAAGAAAACAGGGGTGCAGAACATAGTGAGATGAAGAAGGGGGTCGGTTGAACGGCGTTGTGACACTTGCGTACAGCAGCATTTGCGTGCAAGCCATTAACGCCTAATCAATCATCCGTTGGTCATCGACAAGAGGTGTTCGGTCAGTGATTCGTGTAGGTTTGCTAGAATTTACAGCTGTTGGGAAGAATATTTGGCAAAGCAGATCGAAAATTTGTTTACCTAGAAATTGAAGTAATTGGTATTTTAGAGTGTGTTATATAAATCTGAGAGAATTTATCTTGAATTAGTTAACATATCAGTGAAATCTACGTGCATCATTGTATAGTTCAAATCTTTGATTAGTATTTTTTCTGTCAACAGTAGATTTCAGTTACCATTTAATAATGCATCCAGAAGACTTACTCTTCTCAATCACACAACCGACTGCCACAGCTCATTGATTGATAGTCATTGACTTGTACGGATCTGCCACTGTACGCAAGTGCCACACAATCGGTTGAATGACCGGGGAGATCGCCGAAGACACAGAAGGAGGTGGAGAGAGAGAGCTGAAGACGGTGCTCGACGAGGAAAAAGAGTGCGTGATGATTTTGTTTAGAGAATTCATTGGGGTAAATAATGCATAAAGTGTATATATCGAAGTTAAACAGACGTAAATAAATCGGCTGTAAATACATCCCTTTGGTCTTCTTTTGACTGCGATCAGCACACCAGTAAACACCGCACCATAACATCAAGCTGAATTTAGTCACTACGTCACAGCGCTCATATTCTTAGTTCAGGTACTGATGGGGCGCCAGATTACTGTAGCCCAGGGCGCTCACATGTGTTAAGGCTCACACGGAGTTACCCCTGTCACGCGAGTAGGCGTACTAGGGTCAGTAAATGACAGGCGCCAGGACAGCAGTCGGGAACTAAGGTCGGAGTCCTAGTAGCCATCATCGGCCACGGACCAACCCCTCCCGAAGGAGGTACGTCTCGTCATCGGAATGGAGGTCATCGGAAGCGAGAACCCGCTCACTTATCCGGCGGCTTCTCGTCCGTGAACTCGCGGTGCACCCTGGTGGGAGGTTCACATAGCTTAAGGCGGCCCTGGAAATAGTTGAATGCAGATATGGTTTACGAAACAGCATTATTAAACAATCTTATATAATGTTACAGAAAGTGCTCGCAACATACTTGTTCTCGACCAGAGCGAGAGTTAATTGGGAAAACTCCAGTTTCTCACAACCTTTGACAGAAATAGTTTATGGTGTAGCACGAGTTTGTTTTGAAATACTTTCAATATAGAAACACAACACCCGTTTTTATAACCTTATCCATACACTAAATGCATGACTGCCATCCCAGCATTGATGCACAACTCCACCCTTCTCTCTCTAAGTCTTCAATTGGAACAATTAACTTTAAACCAAACAACGCCCTCTAGCACGGCCACGTGACTTTTCCGCTATTTACCCTTATGTATAATTGTTTTGTTTAAACCCTTTGCACTCCGAATGATAATAAGATGCATAATTATGCACGTGCGAGTGTAAAGATTGATTTAGCGCTTTAGGAAGCTAAAAAATATTGTTATTAATTTGTTTCATTTCCTAAAAATTAATCTGTGTGTTTTTGCTATTATATGGTTTTCATAACAAGCGCTGTCCAGCAAGAATCTGTGAAAGATGCATCATTCAGATGTCGAGTCTGCCTCTACATAAGAGTGCAAAAGGATAAATATGTCTGTCTTACCATTAAAGTGCGTCGGAACCCTTTCGAATCACCCTGTATGAACCTTACAAGTGAGTTTTCTCCTTTTAACTGTCGTTAGCTCGTTGCATTTCCCATATAATGTAAAAATAGTCCAATCACTTTTGGAATGAAGGAGTGCCAAACTCACTATCGAAATCCTGAGCTATGAATTTTTTCGACATTCTGTAGTTCACACCTTGAGAAAAACGTGAATTTTGTATGTAAACAAGCTCGTTCGGTATTCAAACTAATTAAGATCGACTGAGACGTCTCAAAAAGACTACTGAACCGGAATTAGAATGAATCCTACACGAAGCAGAAGAAGGCATTACAAAACCAACATCCGCGTTCACTAGGTCTGCGTTGGTTAAATACTACTGACTGAATGTTTGATGAGTTACTGAACTTGCTGCATTAGATTGGCAATGTCAAGAAAATCAGCCACAGAATTTCAAAAAAGAAAGAAAGAAATATGAACCTCTAATCCAGTGGTGCGAAAACTGTTTTCATTTTCGACCCTCTCACTTTGTGCAAAATTTTTTCGCGACCGCTATGGGGCTCGTGACCACGTTTATTGAGAAAAAGCCTTATTTGTTATTGTCAAATAAAGAATATTTTTGAATTTAGCAACCCCAAAAAAATTTCTCGCGAACTCCAGAGGGGTCGCGAACCACAGTTTGCTCACCACAGCAATCCGAGCCATCGTAGAACCATAATGTTAAAATGCGCTATTTATTTTATCGTCAGCGTTTTTATAATACAATTTCGCCATCATTTTTTAAAATCAGGTTTACAAATTCATAAAATTATATCAAAATAATACAAAATGAGAGATATTTCTATTTCATTTGAAACAAAAGTACATAAGCATATCTTTAAATTTAATATAGTAGTAAAAAAAGATTTTAACTGTAGATTTACTAATTTTAGGTAGATTCCTTATATCCTATTGCAATGGTTCTCATGTATATATATATATATATATGAGACTTCTGTTTTAATTATTCAAAACTCCTCTCTCTGTTTTTTGGTTTGGCATTAGGGATGAAACTCAGTGTTTTAGGCCCTTACGGCATTGCAAGAAAATGTCAAACTTTTTATACTTAGCAATTCACAATAACTTCATCCCCTGAAGAAACGTTATTGTGCTGTTATTGCGTTTTTCATTTCGCATTTTATGCTCTTTCATTTCACGATTTATACTCTCTCTCTATATATAACGCTTTTTCTCATGTTATCTTGTGAACACGATAACTCGAGTAACTTTTATTTCATTCTAACCGGCATGGGATATGTTGTTAGAATAGAGAAAATCTCGGTCGAGTTCGTAGATGGGCTATTCAGCTCAAAGGGGGTGGAAATGGTGGGGGATGGAAATTTACATTTTCCCATAATTCCTTTACAATTGAAAATAGAAAGAAAATTCAAATTAGGCGAGTTATCGCCTTATCATAGCGAACAAATTTTGAATTTAAACTTCTTCGATAGCTACAATTGCTTCGAAGTTATCAGCTGAAAAGCGATTTTCCCTTCTCTCCCACCCTATCTTCAGAGGCGGAGCCAGAAATTTTCTGACTGGGGGAGCAAGCAAAATTTCTCTAATTTAGGGAACTTCAAAATAACACATAATTAATTTTATATTTAATTAAAGGTAATTAAATATTAATTAGCGAATTCAGTTATAATAATTAATTATTTGGAATAATTAGCTATTTGTATAATGCCGGTGCAGTAAGAATTGTTGACTGAACGGCAAGCAAAAATAGAAAATGAAGAATTAAAAACAAATCTCTAAGGAAATGAAGCGTACCGTACTGATATTAGCAAAAATTTGCAGATTATTATCTAAATCTTATAACAAAATAAAATAATAGCTTGAACAAGTGAAAATAATTAGTAACAAATTTTAAACCTATAAATGAATATCTACATATCTCTACTAATAATAAAGGAGAATGTGGGTGTGTTGGTGCTCTACAGGGCAGACCGCTAGACCTAGGGCTACTATATTTGGCACAAACCTACTTTGGAGGGTGGAAATGTGCATCTTAGAACCGTTTTCTTGAAATTTTAATTAGAATTTCATGTAATTAAAAATTAAGCGAAATTTTGTCGTTTTTCCTTAATACCTTCCGAAAATATTACAGTACAAAAATTATTTTTACGCCATCTGAAAGTTAAAAAAATTACCTCTTCAATGATATCAATTAAGTTGTCTTACAAGTTTTCCTCTAATTTTAATAAATTTAAAAAAATATTCTTGGCATAATTTACAAAAATCCTTTTCATTGTTGCAAAGCAATTCAAACCCTTTCCATTGTTTAGAGAAATATTTAATTGTGTGTTTCTCTTTCATTGTTGAAAGATGAAGTAACATCCTAATACATTTTGCTTTCATATTTTATTTCATGAAAACTTTTGTGGAATCTGTAAACCAAGCTTTCAGAGACTTACGTATATTAAGAAATATATCCAGTAACCTGAATGATAATGGTTGCTATCTTTTCATTCTTTTTTCAGCTAACATGCAGCAAAACCATAATATGTGCTGCGTCATTTTAAAATTGAAATCAAATGCAGATTTTGTAAGAGGAATAAGAAAGTGAAGATAGCCCCGACAACGTGCAACTACATGTTACATGACATGGTCAGTTATTTAACTGCAATGGGACATTCATGTAGACAATGATCAGAAGAGCTGCAAGCCATTAAAAGAACATGGATTAAATATCTACCATAATCTGAAGTTTAAAATCACTTTGTTAGGAGAACCATGAATATAAAATGATGCAAGATTCAATTGAAATCATATTCCCGGCGAACAAGGTGGTCGCCAAAGGCGGCCAGTTTAAAATAATTGGCAAAACCAGTGGACCAGTCCCCCACCACCAACCACTGGACGGATGTCGATCATTTTTATTTCATACGGAAACTTATGACGTCTAGACATGTCATCAATGGTCTCCTGCCACCCACCACCTTCCATTTTCGAAATATATCCCAAAATAAAACTTTGGCAGTTCCTCAGTCTCCACAACCACCAATTCGCCAATTTATTTCACCAAGTTGCAAGCTACTAGCTATTATACGAGTATTCGCTCGTATTACGGGCGAACAGATGGTCGCTGAAGGCAGCTAGTCTATATATTTAAAATAATTTGCAAAACCAAAGGACCAATCCTATGCCCCAACCAATGGACCGATTTCGTCAATTTTTATTTCATATAAAAGCTTATGACCCCTAGATATGTAATCAAAGATCGCCTATCTCTCATCAGACTCCATTTTTAAGAGAAATCGGAAAAACATTACTTCAGTGTACATTCTCTATGGGAAAAGCTCTTGAAAGACTCCCCCAACCACTGGATCGATTTCGCCAATTTTTATTTTATATGAATGCTCACGACCCTAGATACACCATCAATGGTTGCCTCCCCATCTCCATTCTTCATTTGCGAGAAAAATCGTAAAAACACTACTTCATTGTACATTATCTAGGGAAGGGGGGAGGGGGACCTTGACTGAGTTCCCAGTCTAAACAAATGGACCGATTTTGCCAATTAATGTCAGATTCAGCCAATTCATAAACAGAACAGATGCAAAGCTACTAAAAGAACACGGGTTATGTGTCTATCACAATCTGAGGTTTAAATACATGTTTCCAAGGGAACCATGAATATCAAATTACGCATACGAGATTCAGCTTATATTCCCAACGAATAAGCTAGTCAAAGAGGCCCGGCTAATATATAATACACCGAAACCTCTCTACAATGGTCATCCACCGTTCCGAGGAAAGTTGGCCTCTCTAAAAGGGTATTAAATTTGGGAATGGGAGTACAAAATACTTATTTAAATAAGTCCTAATTCGTCATTTCTGATAAAGCTAATTTAAAAAATTATCCAAAGAATAGAAGTACGTACTTTATCCGAAAATTTCTCTCTCATTTTTTTCTTTTTTAGAAAAAGGATAAAATTTGTTTCTGCTTAGGTATTTAAGTTCTTTCGGAGGTCACATTTTGCAATTTCTTTTAATTGTAAAAATATATCCCTAATTGTTTCGTCGGTACTTGTTGAGGAAAGGCAATGATATCGTCAATTTTTCCTAAAGTCGTTGAGCTGAAAATTACATTCTCTGCAGATTTGTTGTCAATTCGAATCGGCACCTAAAAAGCACAAATGAACACCCCCTGTATGGATTTCTTGTTCTTTTTTTCTCCATTTTCTCTTAATAAAATGTGCACGGTCGGAGAGACGAAAGGAATGTATTTTATTGAAGTTGAACGCGCGACAACTTGACTGCTCAGAGGGGTTTGAGTAGCAGTTAATAGGTTATTTTAACATTATGTCTATGGGCCTAAAAATTCCACGCCGAACAAATATGACCGTTGAGAGGAATGACTACTATGTATTGTCACATTTTTGTGCAATAGAGATACTTTAGTTTTACCTAATAATTCCACCGAAAAGTGATCGAAACAGTCGATGGAAAAACAAAAGATACAAATTGTCACCTGTCCTGTTGATCTCTTAGCTGACCAACCGAAAACAGTCGGCAAAATGCGACATTTGATTCACTTGTCGCCTTGTCGGTTATTCTGTCAAATATGGTGCTATCTACAGGCCGAATGGACGACAACTGAAAAGGATGTCAGTCATTCTGTTGACTTAACCGTTAATCAGTCCTCAAACTCGGACACAAATCGCTTGTTTCGACCGTTTACTACATAATAACTTTAAGATGGGAATAAATTATTAGATTTCTTGACACCCTGCTCTCAACATCACTTGAAATCGCAAAGATTTCTGCCGACGAAAGTCTGAATTTCTTGCCGACGGGGGAGCAAGCGGTCACCGACGGGGGGCAATTGCCCCCCTTGCTCCCCCGTTGGCGCCATCCCTGCCTATCTTAAAGTACATTTCAACATAGGCATATTACCCCTTGTTGGAAAGCTCTCGTCATTTGCAGTCTCTTTCATGCGCTTTCATTCTTGCAGCTCTACTCTTTATGAGAATACAGGGCGAAATGTTCTTTTCCTTATTATTAGTAGTAGAGATGTATACGTATAACGCTTTTGCCAATGCTATCTTGTGAACACGATAACAAGAGTAATTTTGATTAGATTTTAACTGGCGAGGGATATGTTGTATGGATGGTGAAAATCTGGGCTGAGTTCGTAGATTGGCTATCCAGCTCAAAGGGGGGTGGAAATGGTGAGGGTGAAAATTTCGTTTTCCCATAATTCCCTTACGATTGAAAATAGAAAAAAAATTCAAATTAGGCGAATTATTACCTCATCATAACAACCAACTTTTGTACTGACAGCCACAATTTCTTAGAAGTTATGAGCTAAAAAGCGATGTCCGATTCCCACTGTAATTTATCTTTTCCCCAAAGCTCCATTACGATTGAAGATAGAAAGAAAATTTCAATTAGGCGAATTATCACCTAATCATAACGAACAATTTTCATACTGAAAGTTTTTAGACAG
Source organism: Araneus ventricosus (assembly GCA_013235015.1). Taxonomy (NCBI): domain Eukaryota; kingdom Metazoa; phylum Arthropoda; class Arachnida; order Araneae; family Araneidae; genus Araneus; species Araneus ventricosus. The sequence goes on from BGPR01006439.1 coordinate 66,290, forward strand.
CTAAAATTGCTTAGAAGTTATGAGCTGAGCAGTGGCCCCCCCCCCCCTCCTCCGTCCAACTTTGAGTGCGTTTTAACTTATGCATGCGACACCTTGTTGAAAAGCTCCCATCAGCCCCATTCACTTCCTCTTTTTATACTGTAAACAAGCTGATGTACTCGGCTTTGCTCCGGATTAAAAGCTTTCATGCCTAATATTTTTAATGTAAAAACTATTATTGCATAAAAATTATAATACACAAATTCCTTTTCTGATCTGAAACGTTTTTAATTATAAGGAGAATATCAATTGAACCAGACAATTTTTAAAAAACAGCCTATAGCTAATTTTCTCCATAAATTATTTTTTATATAGGTACTTCAAATTTTGTTAGCAATTACTGAAGTAAAAGGTTTCCGTTCCAAAATCCAAACCGTTGCTGGCAAATACTATGAGCCATAAAAAAGGTTCTAGTGAAGATTTCGTCTCAATTAATTAAATATTTAATTTTAATTACGTTAATGGTTAATTTTAATTAATCAAACAGTTAATATTAATAGTTAAATTGATAATTAGTTAATTTGACAGATTAATTTTATTTGATATTTAACTAAACATGGCGGCACCAATATTTGTTTAATAAATTTAATACAAAATAACTAAAAAAGATAGATATTTAAAAAAGAGTTCCCTTTTTCCTTATTGATATTAAAAATATATATTATTAACTTAAAATTTGTTTTGGGTTTTTCTGCCTGAGTGTTTGCTTTTAACCGCCGATGGAGATTTAAATTTACTGTTCAAAATGGCTGCACTCATATCCTATGCTTTAAACACGCATATTAAAATTGCCACTCACAATATTTAATAATTTTTAATGTGTTAAGAATTTAGAGATTATTATCTCTGTAACCAGGGAGTACTCTAAATGACCCCATTCTAGTAGTGTTTAAATGTATCGTGTCATGTGATTTTAGCATATGACAAAGTAAGGTAATGTATGGTAACCTAGATTAAATAAATTAATTTTTAAATTTAGAGTCTTTCTTCATTCGTGTCAAGTGTCAATTTCTTTTTACAATTTCACATAGGCTGTCTTAATGTTGTCTAGAGGATATTTGTACTGCTGGGATGTTTATTTCTTTATGACTCCTACCTGTTGAATGATTATGTGTTGGAATATTTAAAAAAAATGAGAAATGTACTGACTAATAAATCTAGCATAACCTTTTGAGTAGAATAATAAAACTTTGATGTAGTAAAAATTTAAATGTCATGAAAACACAGAATCACGACGTAAATATTGCAATGTGTGGAAACAATAAAGTCATTGGCTATGTTTGTATTGATCAATATGTAATATTTCATTACTTTTGTAACATTAACGCAAAGGAATCTACCTTTGCCTTCCAGCTTGCCGAAAGGGATTTTTTAAAATTAAAGTTTATATTCTGAAAGCCAACTTCATAATTAAACAGACTACTGAGCATTTCAATAGCGAAAGGATGCTAAAAATCTATTGCATTAGCCGTTTCATAATAAATTTTGAAAAAAATTATTAAAATTAAAGTATAAATTGCATGGAAAAAAAATTGGTATCGCAGAGAAATTTATTTGTTAAAAAATTTTTAAGTGATGTAAACATTGTTTTTCTACGACAATATGCTCCAAAGTTATTGAAGGTAAATGTTAAATTTTCAATTAATTTTAAATTATTTAAAAATCTATGAAAATTTAGAAAAACCCTTTCTTAGTGAGTACCTACTACCCAAGAAGTAACTATGTGCCAAATTTGGTAGCTCTAGGTCCAACGACCTGCCCTATAGAACGTTTTGAGCGATTTTTAGATCACGCAATTTACTGATAGTAGGCTAGCCTAAAATCTTTGTGTTAAAAATCAGGAGTGGCGTCTCCTTGATTTCCTCGGATCAAATAATAATATGGCGAGGTTCAGATTCAGCTTAGTAGTACAGTGAAGAGAACTGAGTGTGCATTTTTGGAGTTCATTACTAATTCGGCCCAAAATTTGATAATGATCTACAAATTTTGGTGTAAAAACCATATACAAAATTTCACTCGACTAGCTCCTTCCATTTTGGAGTTATCGTGTTCCAGTATGGTAAAACAAACAAACAGACTACCCTCTGAGGGAGAGTGGAGGATTTTGTCCAAAATTTAATTTAGATCTACAGCTCTGGTAAAAAGACAGCATGTCCAATAATCATCATTCATCCAGTTTTTGAGTTCTCGTGTTCACGGACAGCGAGTCTTCTCTTGGACGGATTTAACACATTAAACAAGTTTATCGCATGCAGCAAGGGTCTGTGGTAGCTTGTGATTTATCTATTCTGTAACCATTATACTACTCTGTGTAAATATTGTATTAACCGCTTAACTTACTAGCCCGAGAATACTCGTGAATCGAATTATCGAAATTTTAGTCTTATAAACTAAAATTGAATCATTAATTAGATTTATAATTTGACACAAAAAATATATAGGATCCATAAACATCTTAAGTATCCTATGCCTTTTTAGATGAATGAAAACGACAGCCCCTTTCCAAAACAGGAGGGGTCATCTTATTAGATAGCAAAGAAAATTATTAAGTGGTTAAAGAGATTGATAATTAAATTACATATTAATACGAAACACTTGTTTTGTGATTTTATCCCGATGTTTTCATGAAAAATTACAGCGCGGACCCGAACAGCGCCTTTCTTGCGTTTTTATTCTCCGAATTTTCTGCGTAGTGAACGAATTTGGGGGTGGGGGGCAGAGTACTTTGCAAGTCAGACCTGCTTCTCTCTTACTTATTGATGCAGTTACTGTCTTCTTTTCAATTTTTTTATTACTTTTTTTGCATTTTCGTAAGTCATGGAATAGAATAAATTAATTATTTTTTTTCTCTCCTCTTGGCAATTCCCGTTACTATATAATACTCAGAGCTTGAACTCAGCTTTCTAACATTAAGAAAAGAATAAAATATTTTCTGATGCACACAATATGAATCGGGATAGGATTACATGTAGCTGTTTTAACTTCAATGGATACAAAATTTTTTAATCGTCGCACAAGCATCAAAGTTAATGTTCTTTCGCTGAAAACAGAACAAGAATGGGTTTTATTTTTAAGTAATTTTTAATGATATTAATAAATAGTATCCGCTTACGCTTCTGTTTATATTAGTTATACTATAACATTTTTTTCTCGTTAATTAATAAGAAAATTATTTTATTTCTGTACTATACTGTCATTTTAATGTTAATTTTTTTTAAGTAGTAAAGAATACAGAAAACCGAACTGAAAAACAAATTTCGAGTTTAAATTTTTTATTAAAATTAATTAGTTAAAAAACTTACCTATTTGAAGAAAAGATGTTATTAGTTATTCATTAAATATAAAACTACTCAAAGTTAATGAAAAAAAGTAAAAAAAATGTAAGTGGTTCAAATATGCATTACTGCGCAGTGAAGGACTAAAGATGCGCAGGAAGGACAGCACCCCCAAGATTACATAACCGCCAATGTTCCCTTGCATTTGTTATTTGCTTCGCCCTCTAAAGTACTGAAGGAGTCTTGATCTGTAAATCAGTGTTACTCTCCGCATATGACCTTATATCTTCGCAGGAAGGTCGAACGACATGAGTTGTTCATGTTGCAAGAACTATTGACAAGCTATCAAAAAAGCAATTTTGAAACCTTTTGCTTCAAAAATTTTCAAACGGGCAAACAATAAAGACAAAATATTCGAATTAAATAAAAATATTTTAGCCGTCGGGAGTGAAAATATTGTGCATTGTATGCAATATCTCAAACTACATAAAAAAGACGTAAAGAAGAAGTATAAAGACGTGGAGAAGAGGGGTAGTTTGTTTTGACTTTGTTTTATACTCTGTAAAATACAAAAAAAAAATACACAATTTCAGTTTGTGATGTTTTGTGGCGATACAATGAAGGTTATCGTTATATCTTACACGTATCAAAAATATTTGTTGATACGTGTTTGAATTAGAAATTTAAATATGATTTTTAACCATCACGAGAATTTCGGTTTTAGTTAATTGAAAATTAAATTATTTTTCTATAGAAAGTTTGATCGCAAGCTTTATTATTTTCAATATAATGCTGATAATCACAAGCCCAAGGACTTAAAATCGAGTATAATTGAGGTAAAATTAAGAGATATATTATGCGATTTCCAAATGCACAACCAAATTTTTGAAGTGCATTTCGATACAGGATGCCATTGCGAAAATACGAGTTTTCTAAAAAAAAAAACAGATACAAGGTGGTCATAAATTATTGGACCCATTTCAAAAATTAATTTTAAAAAACTAATAATGTTACAACTACAGTGCTTTTTTAAATGAGAGAGCATTTTAAAAAGTCTTTTTTTCAAATAGGTACGCACCGCTACGGCGGTCTAGGTGGTCGTAAATTATTGGGCATCTACCATTTTTGAGAGCCATTATCTGCAAAGCTGTTAAAGTTAGAAGAAAAATAAAAGCATGTATTGCTGGGACTTTCACACTCTTTAATTTTTTAAATCAATTGTAATTCGAAAACTGAATAGTTTTCGAGATATTCAAGAAAAACTAAAAAAGGGAACAAGAAAATGTGCATCGGCTTCTGCTGATCGGTCGCCATTGCGTATGGAAATCTCTCTCTGTAGCAATTTTAGAACGTCGTAATGGTACGTCACTTATATGGAAAAAAAATTTACTCTCTCATTTAAAAAAAAAAGAACGCAGTTGTAACATTATTAGCTTTTTGTAATTATTTTTTTAAATGGGTCCAATAAATTATGACCACCCTCTATCTTGGAACCGAAGCGATCAGCCGTTAATTCTATGACTACAATTGCTGGTTGTTCTAAATACTGCTATCATGTTTAAATGTATGTGATTGCATTAGTTAATCTACTATAAATTAGGGTTCCCCTCCCCACTTTTATGATGTACGCTATATTACCATCTTGATTGTGTAACACTCTTGCACATCCATACATCATAAAATTTGATGAATCTGTTAAAAAAAAAAAAAAAAAAAAAAAGGTTATAAAAATCAGAATGCACACAAAACGCCACAAAAGCTTAAAATGTTAAATACATTTTATGTAACTACCACACGTTATGCACAGCATATTTCACAATGAATGACATTAAAAATTTGTACAGAAAATCAACAGTTAAAAATATACATTTTTGAAATGCACTGATCAACTAAAATTCTATGAATTGAAGTCATTTCATACAACGTATTGAACACAGACATACAAATGCAACAAATTATTGTCCTATATACAATTATTACAATGAAACACCAGCTTCAATGATGTATTGGCGCAGCATGGCCAAAAATGGCTTTTGCAGCATAAAACAAATTAATCAGTTTGCTAATGCAACTGTTCAATATGTCTATAGGAAACTACATTAAATTTTAAAACCTTTAGTACTATGAAACTGAATGTAAAATTAAAAAGATTATCCTTTGCTCTAAATTAAAATATTTACGCAAATGAAATTTTTACTGCGATGATAAATTAAAACTAATTTTTGATTCCAGAGTATCATGATGGAAAATATTCCAGTCAGGGCAAATAACGAATGTTCTCAACAAGAAACAACAAATCAGCATGCAACAGAAGAAATGTTTCAACAAACACAAAGAGAACTTTTCTTTCTATGCAAACAATTTATTATCATTACAGTCAATGACAACTCAAGTTGACGGTACACAGAAAGTTATGAGCGACAGTATGTATTACAGGTGAATAACGTAAAGCTAGGCATTCACGAGAAGGCTAGCCAAGCCATTTGTCCCAAGACTGATTTTTTTCCCCATCCATTTTAGTCGAAAAATTAGGCAAAGCATTCAACTTTCTTCCAAAGTTTGTTTTGCGACAACGTTTGAAGTCGCAGAATTCTTGCCAACCAGACTTCTCTTCCCCCACGCGGGGGATTTCGAGTTTCATTTCTAGCCTCGACGCGAGGTCCCAGTGTAGGCAGATCCTTTGTTTTGCCGCTACCCTTGCATCGAGGTCTCAAACTGGAATCGGCGGATTGAGTTTTGGATTTTAAGTTCTTTTGAATTCCACCATTTCGAATCATTTGCTCCAAATTTGATAGGTTTTCGACCTTGGCGACAGGTTTTTCCTTCCCTTGTTCCAAAAATTCCATTTCGGAAGAGCGGTGAATGGCCTGCTTAATACACGCTTCCACGCTGCATAGTGGTTCAAGATTTATTTTAGTTATATTGACTTCCCATTTTGAAGTTACTATAATAAGTTACACGAGGTCTACTTTGGGATGGACCTCATAATTTTGGATCGAGGTTAGAGAAGAGGACAACATCTAAGCCGACGTTAAACTTGCACATCTCACTGGGCTTCGGGTACAGAAAAAGCTCCGTTAATCAAACAACATTCGTTATCACGATACAGATTCAGTCCAAAGAATAACGATTATTGTTGTTGAAAAATCAATTCTATTCGAATATAGCAATTGCTTTTACCCTTTGCATTCGAGAGGTGACTCAGACAGTGCAACATTTCGACGTTTCTTGATTTCGATGGTTAAAAAACTACCTACAAAGTTGTAGAATCAGTGGCGTAGGGAGGGTACATGGCGCCGGAGATTAGTTTTATTTTTTCGCTGCTTAATATTTTACTTTAAAAAGGGACCAAAAACAATGTTTTGTCCTCATGGTGCCCACCTAAGACTGTATACTCCCCCCCCCGGGGCTCCCCGGTCGCTACGCCTCTGTGTAGAATAATTTTTCAGGAAAAATGAACTTGCACAAACATATTTTTTACGTTCCAAAGCAATAATATGAGCTCTTGTAAATCAGTGAATAATTATGCGTCTAATTACTTTTCCGAGTGCAAACGGTTAAATACATGAAGACTTTAAAGGAATGCAATGATATGGGATTTGGGTACATAATCACTGGCTTGTGTCTAAGCTCAGACTAATTCGTCACGGTTCACACCATAAAAGGGCGCATTTCTTACTAGCAGCGCGCGTACGCCCGGCTTTTGTGTGAAGCGCGCGAATTTGTCACGTTGTCAGCAATGTCAACTTGAAATGTCACTGACAAATGTCTGAAGAACGCTTCCGAGGTAAAATATTTTACTGAAATGTCTTTCGCCAATTGAAAATGTTAATGAATAGGTAATACTAGTACATAAAAACTTGATTGCAAATCCTTTTAATTCGGCAACACAATAAGCAACATATAATGATGATTTAAATTATTTCCAAAAGTTTATACCGAAACACAGATGCTATCAACTCGAGCACTATTTAGTATGAACGAATTCCTTCTTTTGTTTATCAACAATTCCATGTGGTAATCCTGCGATTTAAGCAATCGCCAAATCAATTTGGCTTCTATTTAGAGCGCCAAGTTCAAGGCATTTTCTTTTCTTATTCACTAAGAAAAAATTCTGTTTTTTTTAAATTGCCAATTATTTTCGCGCGTTCGATTCTTCACTAATTCGGTTTCGATACAAATTGAAGATGATTTTATATATCGCTGAAAAGAATGATAAAGCAATTATGGTAGCCATTCCGTAAAAAAAGGTTTGCATTTTAGATAAAAACATCCAAACTACAGAAATAAAAATTACAAATTTGGCATTTTTAAACCATAACAATCGAACATCTTCAAATAGTGTTGGAATTTTAATAACAATACACCGGAAGTTCTATATTTCAAAATAAACAAAATAGAAAACTCGTTCATACAGTAAAGCAGAATTTTCATCTTCTCTTTAATTAGCATAATAATGTTTTTATGCTAGTATTTCTGTAAAAACCATGATGCACAGAATGCAATGGCTGATGCAATCAAGTCACATAAATCAAACCTAAAACATAATCATGCTACGATGTTTCGGACTAGAGATTCGAATCTCCGTTATTTTTTTAACAAAACAAATTATTTCATAAATTCAACAAAAAGAATTTTATTTGTAGGTTGTAATTTTCAAGCGAACATTTTGATTTAGCCATTATTTAAAATAAAAGACGTTTTTAAAAACATACCGCAAAAGCTGCATTCATGTGAATCTAAAATGGAATGCCATGGTTTATTTATCTCAACGATTGTTAATAATAAATGGCATTGTGTCTTTCAATCAGATTATTAAAGAGAAAAAGATGAAAAAATTAAACCTATATAAAATGCATTAATTTTCAAATATTTTGAAGACACAGAGAAATTTTTAGAGGCCTTTTATAAATATTTTTTTAAGACTTTTAACTATATGCCACAACTTGTCATTGCCACTTCATGGTTGTAGTGTAAAATTTTAAGACAAATTAAATGATAATAAAATTCTAAAAACTTAAAATGATGTTATTAAAATCTTTTAAAAAATTCCGCAATTCAGTTTTTTAAAGATTGAATTTAAGGGTTTAATGCATACAGCTGTTAAGGTCTATGGAAATACTCAAACATATGAAAATCAAATGATGATTTTCACAGACTTTAGTTCTGGTTTAAATTACGCAAATCGAAATGCACTGAAAATGAATAATTATTTTTAAATGTATCATGCAGACAATTGAAGTAGACCATTGGGGGGGGGGGGGACACCATGTCATAGTTCTCTTAATAAGCTGCTAGAAACAATGCATTAAGTTTGCATAACAAATGTCTGAACTACAATATAAAAATAAATTCATTATTTCAGAATAATTATAATTATTCTTATTGCTATTCTTGAAGTTGTTTATCATTTGAGACATTTCTAGACAGAACCTCTGTGAATAACAAAAGCAGAATTCTAAAATCGAATTATCTTTAGTATTGGAACAAATATAACAGCAGTCATGAAGGGGGAGATATGAAAGCTTGTTTAAAACACATTCTTTCCTTTCCTTCCTAAGTATATGAGAAAAAAAGTAAGTGCTTTCAGCACAACTTGTATCTTAAGTAAATTAAAAATAATTCAGGCACATCACATGTCATGTCAGTAACCATTCATTTCTAGCTGAAGCAGAAGATCAAAGACCATCGAGTCTACCTGCTTCCAAAGATTCCCTCACCCGCATTGCTTAACTCTTTAAATGGCCATTTCTTTCTAGTGGTATAATAAAATAACTTCGGGACTGAGATTAATTTAAGAAAAGAAATTCATTTACCTTATTGTATGACATTTTTTGTTAATTAATTTTCTTAATTAATAATTAATTACCAAGTCAAGACACTTCATCATGGTTTAAGATAAGACATTGAAAGAACTAGGTTTCTGTTTTATCAAAAACTTTGGTAAAAACTCACATTGAAAAATTGATTCATTTGGTGGGAAGTATACTTCCCACAGCCTTAGAAAGGGTTAAAACATGCAATATCAAACTCAAAAATTAGCAAGGTCAAATTAGAAAAAGTCTAAGTTTGTCTGAGACACAGAAATCAAATCCTCTCAAGTCTCTTGGCAACACATATTTAATTTTTTAAAAATTCATTGTCACAAAGAACAACTGTAAAATAAATGTTCTTTCCTGACATTTGGCAAATCTTTTTTGCTACCATTGTTTGTACTTCAGGGCAGATCTTGCTTGCAGTGACTACTTTCAAACGTGACTCAAAGTAAAAAGCAGTAGTTCTGAATCATAAAGAAGACTTATTTCCTTCCAAAATGCAATGAATGCTCTCAAATGCCGATATAATTAATTTCATAGACAAATTCTTGAATGTTTTCAGGCTCTTTATATTTATAAAGTTTAGACACCCAAATTCCATGAATGCTGCCTTTATGTCATAATTGCTTTGAATCTTGATTAGTTCAAGCCAAATTTGACTCCCCGTTTATATGCTACAAAAATCAGATGTTTTTAGTTTGCTACTTACGTAAATAGGAGGCATATGCATGGAAAAGCAATAAACTAATTACTGAATGAAATATTATAGTGACACATAATTTTTGCAGTAAAACCTCTTTAAAACTTTGTTCAAGGGACAACACCAAAACAAAGTAGTAACAAGAATAACACAATATGAAATTATACATAATGTGATAAACTAAATTCTTCTTTTAGCCATACAAAAGAACAGTAAAGGTATATTTTTTAATAAGATTTCAGAATCATTTTAGTTTATTATTCTTATAACATTAGAAAATATAAATAAATATTAAAATATTTTTAAAATCATGAAATTAAGGAATTGTTATTTCAGTAATTACATGCAGGAAATTAAGGATTATTCTGAAATTAATCAGTGATAATTACACCTCCTTTATTGCAAAAATCCTTCTTGAACAATCATATATATTTCTTCCTGAATTTTTATCACAGAACATATAACAATAAAATCCAACTCGCATCGTCTTATGTATAGATCAATTTATTACAACAAAAATTAAAACGAAAACCTTTATTGCAATATTCCTTTACATATTTTCTTTTTTTATTTATAGAGAAAGAAATTTGTAAGGAATTGCTCAAATTTTACAAAAAAATTCGAAACAAATTTTAATTTTGTTTCTAAAAAATTCTGTTAGTTTTAATTGCAGTGCTGTTTGATTTTGGATTCTAATTAAATCACTATGAACTAAATCTATGCCCTTAAACTTTTTTCTCCAGTGTCATGATGACATATGAAAAAATTCTTCACTGTTTCGACGCTTTTAACCCTTTCGGCCCCAATGGGCATATAAGTCCCGGAGATTTTAATTCATCCCTTATTGGTAAATAAATCCCCCTTTTACATGAGTCTTTATGTTTTCAGTGTTCTTAAGGAATTGGGGAATAAAATTATAGTTAAAGAAACTTGGAAACACTCTGAGATTGCAAATGGCAGGCTTATGTTTTTGAGCATGCACATTAATCAAGTTTCAATTGGTCTTTTTTTATTTTACAGTAAGTACTATATTTATGCCAAACTAAGTATAAAATAGTTCTTATTGTTCTTATTAAGTAATAATTTAGCCTCTTTAATATCATATTTAAGAAATTTTGAATAAATTCTTTTAGTGGGATATATTGTCCCAGTCGTATTTAACAGTGGGACAATATATCCCATCAGTGATCAAATTGCAACAAGATTACTGTTAGGAAGCTGCAAAGTTGTTTCCCTGACATGCTAATCTTATGGCAGGAAAGAGAGTTTTACAGACATATTGTCCCAGTTCGATAATATAATTGGAACATATTGTCCCAAGAGATTTCCAAGAAACAGGAAAAGTGAAAACTTTAAACTCATAGTCAACTTCTTTTAGTATGTAAACATCAAATTAAACTACTTTTCAAATGATTTTTTCATCATTCCCATAGTCTTGGTCAGACAAAATATCTTAATCAAATCTTCAACTGTGCACATCTTATATGCAATTCAACTGACATTACAATTCATGTAACTATCAAAAGTAGTGCTTGTTCTCAAGTATTTCAAGTCATTTTCATTCAGTGTTACTGATCTAAGAACCTGCCCTTTAGCTTACTCAAATGTGTAGGGGAAAAAAGAAAACAATAATTGTTAATTTAATATAAAAAGGAAAGATTGATGTGTTAGAAGTTCAGAGTAGGCAACAGACAATCAAATATATCCTAATGCTATAAAGTTTTTTTTTTAAATATTGTTATGAATTGGAACCAAGGCAAAATGATATACTAACAAGAACAAAGTACTAAATAGGTTTCACTGCAAAACCAGTTATATACCATCAGTTAATAAAAAAAATTTTTAAGAAATATCAAATAACACTGTACAACAATGAAATTGCTATTGCAGTGAAAGTGTCCAATTTTGTATTCAATTAACTCACTAAACACAAATATTGCCACGAAAAAATATTCATCGCTTCTTCTTTTGGAAACATAGAAGTGAAAATGTTAAAATAATCTGATTTTTTTTTAGTGGCGGTTTGTCCATTAGGGCTGCAGCACCCCCTGAAGTTATTGAAAAAAATTTTCATTTTTTAAAAATCCAATTAGATAATTTTTTTCTCATTGAAAAGTTCAATCAGCAACAAAAATGGAGGGGGAAAGAAAAGTGAAAAGAAAGAAAGAAAATACACCAACAAGCAGGAGATACACAAGTCGGAGCTGCTCAGAAACAGCCCTCACAAGCATCAAAATTCGCTCACTGCGCAAAAGCTAAGCGATGCTTCAGAAGACAAAACTGACATTTCCTCCCATTGAATTTGACGGTGGCTTGGACTGCAGTTGTTGCAGCCTTTTAGTGCAACGTCAACTGTGTGACACTTCTTTTTGCTGCCCTCCCACCGAAGATGACCTTCACTCTCTTGATTTATTTTTCTTCGCTTGTTTCTCATTCGCAGTTATTTGGTTATGGTTTCGCTTTTATGTTGCCCGAAGGAAACTCATCTGCTTTAATAAGCATTCGTTTTCTTTTATTAGAAATCACTCATCGAAAAAAGTCTACAAATCGAAGAAAGACAATTTTCTAAAATACAATTCATATAATTACAATTGATAGTTTTGGATTATTTAGAAGTAAGTGTTTTTTAAAAGTTCTATTTTAAATATATTATCTTGAGGGTGGGGTTTTTTTTTTTTTTTTTTTTTTTTGGCAGCACTGCTTGTTTCTGAGCTGACGAGCTGCCACTGAATATAGAGTTATACTAAATAATATTTTTATGTAAGCTACAAATAAATTTAAGTTCAATACAATAAAAGTTAGTAAATTTGTATATGATGATACTGAAATAAAAATACTGCAAACATTTGGCAACTGTTTGAAGGGCACCCAACAAATCATATCTAAATCATTGTTATTTTTGTATGGTACCATAGATATTTGGAATGCTTACATTTATTGTTTATTATAAATTCATTTGTATTTATTGTTTCTGAAAATATTTATTTACAAAGAAGTCTAATGTAATGCACACAATTTATAGTTTGATAGAGGCATTAAAGCGTTCATGAAACTATACAATATAAAAAAAACATAACCAATTGAGCTTTTTTCATGGCCATATTCATGTTCAGCATGTAGAATTCATCAAGAATTTTTATATCAGAAGCAAGAACTTCATATATTTACAGATGCAAGAGCTTCATAGATGCACAGTGTAATTAACCATTTGCACTCGAGAGGTTACTCTCAGTTGCCATTCTAGACAGTGCATCATTTTGATATTTCTTGATTTTCATGGTTAAAAACAGTGGAAAATCCGGGGGTACAGGGCTGCAGCCCCTCCTCCCCAGAGCTAAGCCATAATTCTTGATTTTATTTAAAATCACTGCAACTGTTTGTTCTTAATCTCCCTTTAAAAAAAAAAAATAATTAAAAAAACGTGACGACACTGCTTTTTGGCTTGATAGGCTAGAAAATTTTCCTACTTTTCTAATAATTTCACTTGTAATTGTAGCGTTGACGCGGTCGAAGACATTTTTTGGCTAGTTATTTCATTGTATTCTTTATTAAATTATCAAAAGTATTGTATTGTTCTTTATGATTCTAAGTGGATGAAGTGGTAAGTATGATTCAGGTGTGCAAAGTTAACGTTAAAGTTAGTTCTTCAGGTGAAGTGGTAAGTATGATTCAGGTGTGTAAAGTTAAAGTGTTTAGACTTACATAAGCCATGAGGTTTGACATTCATGAAGACGATACAAAATTTTTATAACCCCAGCCCCCAACCAAAATCATCGATTCGCCACTAGTTAAAAAAAACACAGAGTTGGAAGGAGTTGCGGAATAATTTTTCAGGAAAAATGAACTTATACAATTATATTTTTTAACATTTTGAAGCAATAAAATGAGTCTTTGTTATCAGTGAATAATTATGCATCTAATTAATTTCCAAGCACAAAGGGTTAAAACAAGCACACTGATAGCTTTTCAGACAAATTGGAAATTAAATACTGCTGACAATGAAAGGTAACTAATCATTTGAATGTCAAATACCAATTAGAAACAGAGTAACTGTCTCACCATTTACACAGTTGTAATTAAAATTTTCAAAGTAATGTTCAACACCTCTTTAAATTTAGATTGTTGAAATAAAATGCAATTAACATCCCAGCTTTTCTTCCAGCAAAACAATTTTACATAATTTTCTAGTTGAACAAGTAGCCACTGCAACTATTTCTAAAAAAAGGGGCATAACTATACTTCTTTTCATACTTAGCAAACATTTTTGATAATGAAGGCATTAATTTTTAAAACCAAACAATATCAAATGACAGTTTATTGATTTTGTTTTATTTTTAAATATCT